>JANAVB010031409.1:0-5000 GCA_029216955.1 Iris pallida
CCTTCCGAGAGTCGGGGTTTGTTGCACGTATTAGCTCTAGAATTACTACGGTTATCCGAGTAGCACGTACCATCAAACAAACTATAACTGATTTAATGAGCCATTCGCAGTTTCACAGTCTGAACTTGTTCATACTTACACATGCATGGCTTAATCTTTGAGACAAGCATATGACTACTGGCAGGATCAACCAGGTAGCACATCCTCGTCGACGCCGGCTCCGCCCGGCCGCTCGCGGGGCGAGGGACGTTGGCGGGGCCGGCCGTCGTGTCGTCGAGAGCGGCGTAGAGTAAACCGTTCGGGTCCGGGGCCGGGGGCGGATCGCCGCCGAGCCCCTCCGCGTCCACCGCATCCGCAAGCCCTACACACGCGCGCACCGAGTGCCCAGCCGGTCCAGACGAGCCGACGTAGGGCCGTGACTCGGGGGCATCGAGTGGCGCGAGTTCGGGTGCCCTCCCGTTCCCGCACGAGGCGGAAGGGACGGCTCGGAACATACTCAATCCCGAATGCGATCGGGTTTGCTGCACGGGCAACTCGGGTGTCGCCGACGAGGCCGGGAACCGACTGAAGGGGCCGTCGCATCGGCAGTTGGCTGCACGGAAGCAGGGAGCCTGCCGAGGCTAGCGGGTCCAATACCACTCACGTGCCGACACGGCCGCACCCGGGGCTGCCGCACGCTGCCCGAATCGTACCCCCGCGGGGAGCCGTATGGCTCGACCCGCGGGAGCACGAATCGGGTCAGCTTCGCAGCTGCCCCGGGCGCTCCGCCGAGCACGACGAGGAAATTCGCTCGTTTCCAGCATCTCGTGGTGAGGCGACGGGTCGCGCTGCACCGTTGAAGGCGACATCGGTAAGCTCGCTGCACGAGGGTCCACGGTCGCGGGGCGGGTCGACCTGCACCGGGCGAGGCGACGATAAGCTCATTCGGACGGCATCGCATTCCTGCTGCGACGCAATTTTTTCCGCCTCGCACGGGCAGTTTCTGCCGCGCACCCGCGTCGCCTCGCACGGGAGCTTCGCACAAGGGTCCGTGGTGCAGCAGCGGGCCTTGCTGCACCGGGCGCGTCAACGATAGGGTCGTGGGGGATTTCGTTCGCACAGCATCCCATTTTGCCCGCAAAGCCGCACCTACTCAAAATTTGTTGCGCCGCCCAAATTTCAGCTCAACTCGCTTCCCCCTATAATAGATTTGCAGTTTTATTGTTGGGCTGACTCCGGGGTACCAAAGTGCTTGAGGAGCTTGTCATTTTTGGGGAAAACACGCCCAACCTCCCGCTCGGTCGGGGGGGTTCGAAACTGGCACGAGTTGCGGCAGATTCTGTCGCACGGGCTGAGAGCTGCGCGCCGCGCGCAGAAACAGCTGCAACGCCTCGCCTCGCGCTGGGACGCGAGCGAGGCGGGCGGCCCGTGCAGCCGTTCGATGCGCTGGTCGCCTCAGCGCGCCGCCGCGAGCCCGTGCTCGCCGATGCAGCCTGTCAGGCCCACGCCGTGGGCAGAAACAGAAAACGTCGCGAACCGTCGCGCACCCAAAGCCAGCAAGCGCCCGGTCGTTGGATCGCCGCGCGCGGGCAGCCGTTCGACGCGCCGTGCACCCCCCGCGCGCACGGGATTGTGGCGCGCGACGAACATCCCCCCCTTCACCACCTACTCCCCTATAATAGATTTGCAGTTTTATTGTGGGGATGACTCCGGGGGACCAAAGTGCTTGAGGAGCTTGTCATTTTTCGCGCGCAGCCGCAGGCCGCGCCCGTGCTCGCCGATGCAGCCTGTCAGGCCCACGCCGTGGGCAGGAATCTGCCGCGGGGCAAACGAAGTGCCGCGAGGCACACAAACCGCAGCATATGCGCACCCGGTCGATCCCGTGCAGCCGATAGGGCCTGTCAGGCCCACGCCGTGCACAGAAAATCTTCGTGCGCGCTGAAACTGCTGCAACGCATGCGTTTCTGTGTCCCGTGCGGCCGACAGGGCCTGTCAGGCCCACGCCGTGCACGGAAATTCTTCATGCGCAGAAACTGCTGGAACGCTTGCATTTCCGTCCCCCGTGCGGCTGATAGGCCATGTCAGGCCCACGTCGTGCACGGACACTGGTTGCGTGTGCAGTAACTGCTGCAACTTGAGGGTTCCTCGATCCCGTGCGGCCGACTGGGCCTGTCAGGCCCACGCCGTGCACAGAAATTAATCGTGCGCGCAGAAACTGCTGCAACGCTTCCATTCCTCGGTCCCGTGCGGCCGATAGGGGCTGTCAGGCCCACGCCGTGCACAGAAATTCTTCGTGTGCACAGAAACTGCAACAACGCTCGCATTCCTCAGTCCCGTGCGGCCGATAGGCCCCGTCAAGCCCACGCCGTGGGCAGAAATTGTCGCGCGACAGAAAACGCCGCGAATCGTCGCGCAAGCAAAATTCGCAAGCGCGCGCTCGCTAAATGGCCGCGAGCGTGGAGCCGTTCGACGCGCCGTGCGCCCCCCCGTGCGCGCGCGCGACGAACATCCCCCCTTCACCCTACTCCCCTATAATAGATTTGCAGTTTTATTGTGGGGATGATTCCGGAGGACCAAAGTGCTTGAGGAGCTTGTCATTTTTTGCGCGCAGCCGCAGGCCGCGCCCGTGCTCGCCGATGCAGCCTGTCAGGCCCACGCCGTGGGCAGGAATCTGCCGCGGGGCAAACGAAGTGCCGCGAGGCACACAAACCGCAGCATATGCGCACCCGGTCGATCCCGTGCGGCCAATAGGGCATGTCAGGCCCACGCCGTGCACAGAAAATCTTCGTGCGCGCAGAAACTGCTGCAACGCATGCGTTTCTGTGTCCCGTGCGGCCGATAGGGCCTGTCAAGCCCACGCCGTGCACAGGAATTGTTCGTGTGCGCAGAAACTGCTGCACCGCTTGCATTCCTCTGTCCCATGCGGCCGATAGGGGCTGTCAGGCCCACGTCGTGCACAGAAATTGTTCGTGCGCGCAGAAACTGCTGTAATGCTTGCGTTTCTGTGTCCCGTGCGGCCGATAGGGCCTGTCAGGCACACGCCGTGCACAGGAATTCTTCGCATGCGCAGAAACTGCTGCACCGCTTGCATTTCTGTGTCCCGTGGTGCCGATAGGGCCTGTCAGGCCCACGCCGTGCACAGGAATTCTTCGTGTGCGCAGAAACTGCTGCAACGCTTGCATTTCTGTGTCCCGTGGTGCCGATAGGGCCTGTCACGCCCACGCCGTGCGCAGAAATTCTTCGTGCGCGCAGAAACTGCTGCAACGCATGCGTTTCTGTGTCCCGTGCGGCCGATAGTGCCTGTCACGCCCACGCCGTGCACAGAAACTGTTTGCGTGCGCAGAAACTGCAGCAACTCGTGGGTTCCTCCGTCCCGTGCGGCCGATAGGGCCTGTCACGCCCACGCCGTGCGCAGAAACTGTTTGCGTGCGCAGAAACTGCAGCAACTCGTGGGTTCCTCCGTCCCGTGCGGCCGATAGGGCCTGTCAGGCCCACGCCGTGCACATAAACTGTTTGCGTGCGCAGAAACTGCAGCAACTCGTGGGTTCCTCCGTCCCGTGCGGCCGATCGGGCCTGTCAGGCCCACGCCGTGCACGGAAACTGTTTGCGTGCGCAGAAACTGCAGCAACTCGTGGGTTCCTCCGTCCCGTGCGGCCGATAGGGCCTGTCAGGCCCACGCCGTGCACGAAAATTGTTTGCGTGCGCAGAAACTGCAGCAACTCGTGGGTTCCTCCGTCCCGTGCGGCCGATAGGGCCTGTCAGGCCCACGCCGTGCACAGAAACTGTTTGCGTGCGCAGAAATTGCTGCGGCAGCTATAGGTTCCTCTGTTTGTCCCGTGCGGCCGATAGGGCCCGTCAGGCCCACGCCGTGCGCAGAAATGTTGTGTCTCCTGCTGCACGTACTAGATTAGTACGTAGTACGTAAAGCCTTGGCGTCGGTTTCTCGTTGTCCCCGGACACACGCTAGTAGTATTAGTAGGGTCCTCCGTCCGGGGAGATGTAAATGCATTCTCTTGTCCGTCACGTGCGTACTCACGTGTCTGTCTTTTCTATGCGTGCGTATTCTCTCCGTACCCCGGCCACCACTTTAGTTAGTGTTTTATGGGAAAGAAAGAAAGAGAGAAGGACCCTTCCTTCCTTCTCGGATCCGACGGGAGGATGCAAGTAGGTAGGAGGAGCTACTGAGCCGGGCGGTCGCACCGATAGGGCCCTTCGTCGACGCAAGTTAATTATGCGTATTCCGCCGTGGCGCTTGGTGCCGCAAGGACGCTTTAATAGATGGGCAATTTGTACGAGCCACGTGCGCCAGAGTAGAGTAGTGAGTGCGGTGCAGCATGTCACGCCCCGATCCCGGAGGATCGAAAACTAGCCACTGGGCGTGATGCCGTACAAGTCTAGATTGCACTTGTACAAGGCAAAACCATTACAGTTCCTGGTAATTCTCAGAAAACATCGACAATGCAGCGGAACCAAGCAGATAAATTGAAGTCACACAATTTATATAGAAATGTATCTCTTTATTGATATTCAAAATGGATTACAAGACTTGCAGCAGAATACAGAGTTTACAACTGAATACAAGACTTTTAGTATAGCCAACTGAATGTATACTCTTGCCCTTTAGGCTACAACTGAATATACCGACTTCTTTACAATGAACTTGCCAATATGGCTACAATCTCACTGGTACATCTGAGTTCCACTGTTCCATACATTATGTCCCGTATAGCAGAAGACATCGTCTTGAAAGAAGAGCTTCTGCACACCCATCCGATTCATCGATGCCAAGCACTGATTCACAGGATTTCCCCCAAGCAAACACCTGTAATATTGCCCACAACGTGGGTCAGTACATCATCAATGTACTGGCGAGCGGTGCTGGCCCAACTCACCTAAGAAGACAGCACTAAGTAATCATGTTACAGAACATTATTATCAATGGTCTTTCTCGTTGCCTTAGGGTCAATTTCATGTTATAGCCGACAAGAAGTAAAGCATGCAAATCTCATAGCCAACATAAT
>JANAVB010031409.1:22500-27500 GCA_029216955.1 Iris pallida
GCGGGGCGTGACATAATGGTATCAGGGCACGGCTTTACGTCCTTGGACTATCGATTGAATTCTTTAACTCCGTTGTTCCGCAAACTCTGAATTGTGCTTCCGCAACGTGATATCGTTGGTGCGCTCTCTCTCAAACGTCCCTCGGCATGTCCATACAATAAGTCTAATATTTTCGAAAGCTCGTACAAGTGCCCAATCGAACATATCGATAGACGATGGCCTTTAGGCCGAACAGTGCCGACCTTGAGTTGATAGAAAACACGAGCCATAGTTAGCAAGTCGCGTGCGTGCCTAACGAGTCCTACGTCGACATAAGCGTATGAGCACGCAAAGTCGGAGTATAGTCCATACGGGATGGCTATGCACACGGCCTTTTGGCTAAGTTGTGTTTCGCGTCGCGCACCTTGACCCTTGGTACAAACGAGTTGTGAGCGATATCAAGTACCGCTCGGTCGGGAACGGAGATACACTTGGAGTGTATATCGTTAGGAACGTTATCGGACTAACGCTTAGGCGTACACGGAAGATTGATTGGGATTTTGAGGATGGGGCGAACGACTTAGTGCGTCGATACGAACGTGATTGAGGACTAGATCGGATGGCTCGAACCCGAGTGGTGTATGGACGTTATAGAAATTGTTCGAGCGGAACCAGAGGAGTTACGGATAGTACGAGTATGTCGACAAGCGATGATATCGCAAAGCCTTAGAACGAGTAGCGCTTAGATGGTCATGATTCGAGAGTCGTAAACGTAATACCGTTCGAACGATTTGTAAACGATAGTGCGAATTACGAAATGGTTGAATGGGAATTCTAAACGATAGAATAAATGGATGACTTGATTTAAGAAATTGATACGGATCGTATACGAAAAGTTAGCACGACGGAAAGATAGCGTGTACGAAGGGTTTGACTTTGGAGTTACGCAAACGACTCTGAGGATTGAAATCGATGTGCTCGATGGTTTGAGTCAGCAAGTAATGATGCGAATTGAAGAAATACATAGTCGATGACCTAAAATCGACGGATAAACGATACGTGAATTTGGGTTGAAGAAATTGATGATGTAAACGATTCGAGGAGATAATCCAGTCGGACGATAGCATCATTCGCACGACTCAGAATTCGTTGCAAACGAAGATCGTCAGGTTACGTATATCGTCGATGGTATTGAGGCGTATCAAAGATGATATGCGATAACTCGGGGGTACTCTGACTCGGTGAATGACGATCGTGCAAGTGCTATTATTCGGTTGGACGTTATACTTAGTACTTTGGATGAAAGTGATCGTGTTTTGATGGTTACGCGGATAACCACAGCGTCGATGATCTTGTCTTGTGCGAGCGCAACTCTAGCCTTGCACATGCGTTGCGTCATGATTTGGGGCGATCATTCCGCGTGAGCGCTGACATGGTGATTCATGTCGCGGGAATGATCGAACTCAGAAAATTTGGCTGCGGCAACTTCGATTGTCCCGACTTGTTGGTTTGATGCGAAGGAGAACTCGAGAATGTTAGGACTTGTGATTGACGGTTGATTAAAACTTGAGGATTGAGTAGGTCCAATCCGCGTATCGAGAATAAACGAGTCTAGACACGAAACAAGAGTTACGCCCCGATGAGAATGATTATTCCGCGGGAGCGTTGCATGGTGATTCATGAACCACCGTGGATGATCGGACCTGCGTGAGATCGGGGCACAACGTATTGTTAAGGCAGATGACCTTGTGATCGATTACGTGAATTGGAATAGATGATTTCGGAAACGTGGAATATGAATTACGATGTAGAGATAGATTGTGCCATAGCGTGCTTGACTTGAAAAGATTGATAGGCGGATTATGTCGAACGTGTTCAAAGAGATAGACTATGCGAAACGGTTTGATGAACGAACGATATGGATATGACGTGGAATTGGTCAAAAACGTAAGTTATCGTAGGATGGCTTTACCGAACGACTCGTACCCCGTGCGGCGAATATGGGGATGTGCGTAGGAAATCGATGCTCGATGTTTAGAAATCGGAGTGATGCGAGCTTGGGTAGAAAATCCCGTACCATCGATTTGGTTTGACCTTAGGATGGGGTCAGTGTTGATATCGTTGTTTGGGAACTATGATTCCAGTACTGACGAAAAGACATAGCCTAGCGGTAGGCAGACATTCGAGCGCGAAGAGTTAGGAGTTACGGAGGCACCACTTACGAGTCTTGGCTGACATGTACGTATATCAGGGACGCCCGAATATGTGCACGATCCGACTCGAGTGGTGATGGCGGATTCTCTATCACGAGGCTTGGCTGACATGTATGTATTTTGGGGACGCCTGGAATATGTGCACGATCCAACTAAGTGATACGTTGAATCAAGTGAGACTTGAGAAACCGAAAAGTGTCGAGGATTTCGAAATCGTAAGTATTGAAGAAATGTTGATGGTAATGCGGTCATTGATTGAAACGAGTTCAAATGTCGATTAATCGGTTGGTGTGCCTTACGACTAAGTTAACGATACGTACAAGCGTGGCTCGGAATCGAAGAAACGCATAGGCGGTGTGTAAACGATTAAGTCTTGGCCATATAAATGGTAGGATGGGTTGCCTTCAGGAAAGTCTCGAGGACGAGACTTGTTCTGAGTGGTGTATGTTGTAGTGCCCCGTCCCGCAAAGTCAATCGGAGGAATCGAAATGCCGACGGCGTTCGGACTTGGCCTTACAACGGCGACTCGAAGACATCGCTCAGGTGGGGGAGTTTCGGTGAACTTGCCTTATCTTTGCCTTCACTTAATAATTCGTTGGTTTTCAACTTGCACAAGTAGGCTAAAATAAAAGCTACGAACGCACATAGCTAAGGGAGTAATCCCGGCCCGTCGGAATGTCTTAGAACATGGAAAATGGTCCCACAGTTTCAATAGAAGTCGGCTCAGCGTGCTTTAAAATGACACTCGGTCCTTCGTCCCGTGGCTTGGGAGGAGGAAAGTTGGTATTCGACACAAACGTTGAGTTAGCCTAAGTCATAGGCGTCGCCCGCATGAATGCTCGATAAAGCATGTCCGTTTCCACTGTGCAAGGCTTGGCATAGCCTTGGCTCGTCCCTCGGGTTAAGTTGTAGGCTTGAGTAAGTTAGGCAAAATTATGCCGATCGACCTAAGTCATTCTAAGTGCCGTCCCGCTCGTTCTGCGGTTGTCAAGTCAAATAGTCCCACGACCTCACGGGCCGTCATATAACGTATGACTTGGGTGATAGCGTCACGTAAGACGGAAGTCAGTTACAGGCACGAGCTACGGTTGGCACGATGTAAAGTTAGCCACGGTCCATGGCACTTAAGGAACACGTTTGTTCAAGTTAAGTTGGAAGGCTACAAAGTAGTCGTTCCCTCGAGTTCATTGTAGTTCGAGGCGGTCCCTCGGTTGGGAGTCTCGCGTGCCTATCCACGTTAAGTATTCGAGGCGGTCCCTCGGTTGGGAGTCTCGCGTTCCTATCCACGTTGAGTTTCGAGGCGGTCCCTCGGTTGGGAGTCTCGCGTTCCTACCCACGTTGAGTTTCGAGGCAGTCCCTCGGTTGGGAGTCTCGCGTTCCTATCCATGTTAAGAAGTTCGAGGCGATCCCTCGGTTGGGAGTCTCGCGGTCCCGAGGCACGTTATGCCAAGTGTGATTCAGAGCACGAGTTGCTAAGTATAGTTCCGATTGTACCAACAAGTAGGCCATGCATTTACGTGAGTTTAGATGTCTCGTAGGTGCGTGGTCATTGGACACCTTGTCGACAAGGATTTCTGCCTAGACTGGTTATACGCCGGGGCACCGGGCCCAGTCATCCTAGGGGGTAGACGTTATAGCGCGCATGCTTTTATTGCGTGGGTAGTCGGGGGCTTTCCATGGGGCTAGCTACCTTGCATCGAAGGACCCGCCGCCTACCCGAGCTATGTCCGCGATGGCTTGTCATGCCAGTGGCCTTTCATATAGATATTTGGCGTGCTAAGCGGCGAATCCGCATGCACGGTGTCGGTCATAATAAAGGAAGTGTAAGCACGGTATGCGTCGAATGGTGAAATGTGTGCTCGGTTGCACCCAAAGTATTATAAAGTCTACGATTCGGTTATACGTAAAGACACGTGCTTCGGCACGAGATACGTTGTCGTACTTGAGTTCACAACATCGGTTCCACAAGTTGGGATATACGTTTCGAGTTAAGTCGAGAAGGGCCGTAGGGCAAGTATTCGACACGACCTAGTCGTTACGTTCAAGAGTATGGTACGAAAGACAAGTATGAGTCGGTACGTTGACAATGCAAACACGAGAAAGGTCTAGAGGCAAAGTATGGGTACGTTATTAGTGCAAGGCACGAAGATGGTCTAAAGACACTAAATAGGCCGAGCGTCGGTCCTAAAATCGATCCTAAGGCAAGACTAGAAAGACAATCGTAAAAAGGGGGCTTGTAATGCACAAAGTAAAATAAACGTGTCGGTTTTGTATGGGTGGGCGAGGAGCTCACTCCACCAGTACAGTGGTACTGACACCCACACAGTGTTTATGTGCAGGCACAGGTAGAAGCTCGTGGCGCGGAGCTCGCTTGGATGCGTCGAGGCACGGAGTTCCTTGGCGATTCGAAGCGTGCGGTCGCATGGATTCGAAGACTTATACGGGACATAATGTATGGACATCGCCTTCCGAAGCTTCCGCTGGATTGACAATATGTATCGAGAGATGAGAGAGAGAGCTGAGCGATTTGTAATGTGAGACGAGTGTATTTGAGTGATTGTAATCTTGGCCTTGTGCCCCCAATGTAACCGTTGTTTCAATATGAATAAAAGAGCTTCTTTGAATAACTTGTGTTTCGTTCTAAATTTCCGCTGCGTGTTCAATGTCTCTGCTTGGGACTTCTGTGCGACGACCCCGTCGCAGCCGCTGTAAATCGGCCGTTATGGAACCCGCCTTGCACGAGCGCAATCTAGGCTCGTGCGGCATCACGCCTTAGCGAGGACGATCGCTCCTACGGGAGCGGGGCGT
>JANAVB010031409.1:42500-44037 GCA_029216955.1 Iris pallida
ATGCGGCCGATAGGGGCTGTCAGGCCCACGTCGTGCACAGAAATTGTTCGTGCGCGCAGAAACTGCTGCAATGCTTGCGTTTCTGTGTCCCGTGCGGCCGATAGGGCCTGTCAGGCCCACGCCGTGCACAGGAATTCTTCGCATGCGCAGAAACTGCTGCACCGCTTGCATTTCTGTGTCCCGTGGTGCCGATAGGGCCTGTCAGGCCCACGCCGTGCACAGGAATTCTTCGTGTGCGCAGAAACTGCTGCAACGCTTGCATTTCTGTGTCCCGTGGTGCCGATAGGGCCTGTCACGCCCACGCCGTGCGCAGAAATTCTTCGTGCGCGCAGAAACTGCTGCAACGCATGCGTTTCTGTGTCCCGTGCGGCCGATAGTGCCTGTCACGCCCACGCCGTGCACAGAAACTGTTTGCGTGCGCAGAAACTGCAGCAACTCGTGGGTTCCTCCGTCCCGTGCGGCCGATAGGGCCTGTCACGCCCACGCCGTGCGCAGAAACTGTTTGCGTGCGCAGAAACTGCAGCAACTCGTGGGTTCCTCCGTCCCGTGCGGCCGATAGGGCCTGTCAGGCCCACGCCGTGCACATAACTGTTTGCGTGCGCAGAAACTGCAGCAACTCGTGGGTTCCTCCGTCCCGTGCGGCCGATCGGGCCTGTCAGGGCCCACGCCGTGCACGGAAACTGTTTGCGTGCGCAGAAAACTGCAGCAACTCGTGGGTTCCTCCGTCCCGTGCGGCCGATAGGGCCTGTCAGGCCCACGCCGTGCACGAAAATTGTTTGCGTGCGCAGAAACTGCAGCAACTCGTGGGTTTCCTCCGTCCCGTGCGGCCGATAGGGCCTGTCAGGCCCACGCCGTGCACAGAAACTGTTTGCGTGCGCAGAAATTGCTGCGGCAGCTATAGGTTCCTCTGTTTGTCCCGTGCGGCCGATAGGGCCCGTCAGGCCCACGCCGTGCGCAGAAATGTTGTGTCTCCTGCTGCACGTACTAGATTAGTACGTAGTACGTAAAGCCTTGGCGTCGGTTTCTCGTTGTCCCCGGACACACGCTAGTAGTATTAGTAGGGTCCTCCGTCCGGGGAGATGTAAATGCATTCTCTTGTCCGTCACGTGCGTACTCACGTGTCTGTCTTTCTATGCGTGCGTATTCTCTCCGTACCCCGGCCACCACTTTAGTTAGTGTTTTATGGGAAAGAAAGAAAGAGAGAAGGACCCTTCCTTCCTTCTCGGATCCGACGGGAGGATGCAGAGTAGGAGGAGGAGCTACTGAGCCGGGCGGTCGCACCGATAGGGCCCTTCGTCGACGCAAGTTAATTATGCGTATTCCGCCGTGGCGCTTGGTGCCGCAAGGACGCTTTAATAGATGGGCAATTTGTACGAGCCACGTGCGCCAGAGTAGAGTAGTGAGTGCGGTGCAGCATATACTGTACTTGGTAGTATTTCCCGTCGTGAGCGTGAGGGGGCCAGTATGGGCGACCAACCTTTCGGGCCCCGTTATGTTGGGAGAAATAGGTAGGGGGGGGGGACGAATCTGTGCGACA
>JANAVB010031410.1:0-32036 GCA_029216955.1 Iris pallida
GGGTGCTCGAACTCGGTCAGGGGGGAAGGAGGTTTAACATGCTCAGGCTGGCCAGGGTCAGCTCGGGTATGTGATAGGGGTAGGGTTTGGGTTAATTTTATTATGGATTTTAGGTTAATGGGTTCCTGCAGTTAAGGACACGAAGAATGGTCGAATCCTGTGTCCGGGTCGTGCACGACATGCATGACTCGAACTAGCCGTGTCCAAGCCCATTATTGGGTTCCTCATGTCTAGTCCACATACGCGAACACGAGACACAATACGACACACGAAGAGTGACACGTACGTGTCCGAGAGGCGGTGGCTTTCGGACGTTGCACGGCGGTTGTAGGCGTGGGGTCGCCGAAGAAAATAGGACGGGGGTCGCCTCGTCGAGACGCGTCGGTTGGCGGTGGTGGTTCGCGGGAAATGGCTCTGGGTGATGGTAACCTAGATCTAGGGTTCCGCGAGGGTGGTCGGGGAAGACGAAGCGAGGCGCGCTGTGGTGGTGGTTGGCCGGTCGTAGTGGGGTCTAGGATTAGGGTTTGGGGTCGGGAGATTTTAGGAGAAGTAGGTCGTCCGAATTATGTTTTAGATTAGGATTAGGGTTAGGGTTTTGGCCGGGGTTAGTCGGAGACGACGACAGGGCGGTGTCGGGTTTTATGGTTTTGGCAGAAAACCCCCCATCCAATCGATATTGCAACAAAACCCAACCGTCTTGCTCTGTGCAATTTAATTTGCACAGACAATCAAATTTTGCAAATACTATTAAAACAATTAAATAATTGCAAAATGATATTAAAATAATTTAATTAATTACAAAATGATATTTTGTTTTAAAAATTATTTAAAATCATTTAAAAAATCTAAAAAAATTCCTAATAATTTATAATTTATTTTAAAGATATAAATGCTATTTAAAATTATAAAATAATATTTTAAAATCTAGGGGCTTACAGTATCAGTTGTAACATATGGGGTTTTTGCCTATATGAGTATGTATAGGTATGTAAGATCAGTTGTGTTAGCCTTATAGATAAGGGATGAGATTAGTGATATATTTTATGTGAGATTATAGGCTATTTAGTATATATTTATAAATGTGAGGGTATGTGGGTTTGTGAGTGATATATGTATGTGAGGTTGTATATGTGATTATATATAGGTCTAGGTTATGGCTGAGTATAATATATATATATATATATATATTGTGTGTGTGTTGTGGTGTGTGTGGTGTGTGTGTGTGTGTGTGTGTGTGATCCCAAGTTGTGTAGGCCTATGAGTTAGATTTGAGTTAGCTTTAGATAACTTGACCTAGATATTGACCCCTTTGACTAGAATTGACCAATTGACTCTTTGACCTAGAAATAGTCTAGTTGACCTTGTTTGACTAGATAGTTGACAAAACCCTAGACGTGACTTGGGTTGGCTGAAGGTTGACCAAGTTGACCAAGACTTGACTTTGACCTAGAATCATGTAGATTGTATTGCAGATTTCAATTATTATGTTGAACATATTATAACCTGTATTGCTCTAAATAGGACATTGTGGCACCAGTTCGGACATCTGTATATATCAATCGCTCAGGGTATCAGGCGAGTACATTATCTGATAGTTCTTTCATTTATTTGATGATTACTGTGATCCGTTCTAGTTAGTTCTATTTGATTATCTGTCACAACACGTATTGGTATTCTGGATTCACTCACATCGCAATACATGTATTTGACTCGTCTAACCTCTACTACTCGAATCACCTACTTGAATCACCAATACTCGAATCACTAACTCGAATCACCTACTCGAATCACCAATACTCGAATCACCTACTCGAATCACCAATACTCGAATCACTAACTTGAATCACTAACTCAAATCACTGACTAGAATCACTTACTAGACTCATACTAGGATCACACTTGATTATATTGTACTGTATGGACTCATATCACATTGCTCTAGTTCAGTTAGTTTTTACTTTTACAGTCTTCATTGTCATGCTCTTCCGATTCGCTATATTTATGTTCTTTAAATTGTTGCTCTACTTTATTACATGTCTCAAACTTCCATGTTTCATCAATATAACTGTCTGTAATTGCTTTATAGTCTTTGCCATTTACTTGGAATTGCTAGATGAGGTGTGCTCGTTCCATCAAGACTGGATATATTTTTCAGATGTTTGTCATGGGGATACGTGCCCTACTTGCTATGGACCTGAGGAGGGATTAGCCATAATGAGCCCCGACCTTCAGGAGTGACCAGATGACTAGTTATAGGACTTGTTCTAGATTTTCATGTTTGAACTTGAATTGTAATAAGTAGAGATATTGACCTTGTATTTGAGATTGTTTCAGATATTATTATTTAGTAGTTTGTTTAGTTGTTATTTGTTTAGTCTTATTAGTTATCTAGACTTCTGTGTTATCTTATCGTGCTTAGACTGTGATTGAGTATTACTATATATTTGCTTGTCCTCCATTCAGAGTTGAGATCTATAACAGGTACATTATATACTTGCGTTGAGTTGTTAGATAGCGACCTAGTACAACGTTCTACCGCCGATTATGCGGCGTAGGCTGGACGCTGTTACGCACTTGTGCCCTTACACCGGGTGCGGGTCGTGACACACACAAATTCGTCTATTATATGGATGCATGAGTGAGTTTCCCTTGCTACCTGTCTTCGACGACAACAAGTTATATTTGAAGAGTCACAAAGTCGTCTCTCCTATAAAAGTCAAGCTAGGATAAATGAATTACAACATTGATTTAATTTGATCCTCTTTTTTCTCTCATAATTTCGATTATTTATTATTCTCTCAAGCCACATTATGCATTTATGGTCGATGTGCTATGAACGGGACTCAAGTTCCACGAGGATCGATTACCCGGATCCTAGGCTAAAAGTCTATCTCAGTCTGCCTCAACCTAATATAAAAGGTAAATTCTAAAGACACTCTATATTTTACTTCAGGACAACCCAATCCTATGACAGCCAACTTATTTGCAGTCCTAACATAACAATCCTAAGGCAGTCCTCCTTAATGTTAGGACTGCCAACTTTGTTGACAGTTCTAGTGGACTGTCTTAGAGTAAAATGTGGAGTGCATTTAGAATTTACCATATAAAATGAGTCCAAACAATAATCAAGTTATTTTGATATTGATTTCAAAAGTTGCTTTTATTTCTTGTTTTTGGAAACAACAACAGTAACAAACCATATCCTAATTTGCTCATGGTATATTTTCAATTTCAATCATTTCTTATGCAAATGTTTCATTCACTAGAAGAGACTCAAATGTGGTGGCTCATTCCCTAGCACGAGAAGCATTGCTTAAAGACTTGTGCAAACTCCCCTTCTGTATTTTACAACATCTCGTTGAAGATGTTCGTCCAATGTCTGTAAATGAAACTATTTCTCTGTTTTAATGGAAAGTGCGCATTACCTCAAAAAAAAAAAAAAAAAAAAAAAAAAAAAAAAAATTCAATCATTTCTTACATATACGTACATAAGATATGTATGCGTATACAAAGATATAAATATTAAATCTATATGTTTGGATACTCGTAGTCCTTCCTTACTCTTCAACCATCTCCTCGTATTTTTCTTCTCCAACAACACAACCCCTCCTCCTCCTCCTCCTCCCCCCCCACCCACCGTGGTTCTCGTCCTCCACCGCCCGGATCCAGTCCTCCGCCGCGTCCTCTCCGTCAATCCATGACCATTATGACCACTCCCCCCGTCGACGTACTCCCTCTCCCGCCATTTTTTCTCTTAGGGTTTCGGTCGTCACCACCACCATCGGCCGATCTGCTCGATTTTTCTAGGATTTCCGATTCAATCGCCTCGATTCGAGCTCTGACGGATCTGAGCTTTGTCTTTGTTGTTTGCAGCAGGAGGACGACGAGATGCTCGTCCCGCAGTCCGAGTTCCCCGAGGGCCCCCAGCCCATGGATGGTAAAAATTAGGGTTTTCTCCAAATTTTTAGTGGTCGGTGACCGGTTTTTTTGGGGTTTCTGATAATTAGGGTTTGTGTTTTTGTTTTGGGTCCAGTCGTGCAAGCGGAAGCGGCTGGCGCAAGGGAGAACCAGCAGCCGGAGGATCCGCCGACGTCGAGGTTCACGTGGACGATCGAGAACTTCTCCAGGCTGAACACCAAGAAGCACTACTCGGACACGTTCGTCGTTGGCGGATTCAAATGGTATATATACCTTTCTTTACTTGTGGATTTATTGGCGTAAGGGAACTTCTTAATTGATCCATCAAATGTGCGACAGGCGTGTTCTGGTTTTCCCCAAAGGAAACAATGTAGATCACCTGTCTATGTATCTGGACGTCGCCGATTCGACGAACTTGCCGTACGGATGGAGTAGATATGCCCAGTTTAGCCTCTCCGTGGTCAACCAAGTGCACACTAAGTATACTATAAGGAAAGGTATGAACTTTACTCCTTGCATTTTTTTTTATCCTTTTTGAGATAATACTATGAAGTTTTGGGGGAACTTTGTACCAAAAGTCAACTGAGAGCACCCCTGTAGAATCAAATAACATCTGGGTCGAATACACAGTGTGGGTATGATATCGGAATCACACTGTTTTCTGGCAAAACATAGTGACTGCTCTCATGTTTTCCGGAGTGGATTTTACATATTTTGAGATAATACTATAAGGAAAGGTACTATCTTTACATATTTTGGCATGATCAACGAGATGATCTCTTGGGTAAAAGGATTATGCTGTATATACTCTTTCATGGTGGACTTGTCTAGTTATGTTCTTTCCACAGTCTGGATTCACAGTCTCATTCTTAGTCAACACTTCCATTTCTTGTTTGGGACCATTTACTTTTCCTAAATACTAACTAGTGTGCCATTTAACCATCCAAATTTGAGCTTTCAAGTTGGTTATATTATGTGAATGTTGTTAATATGCACACTCGTAATCTAAGAGTATTGATTACAACGTGGTGAGATGAAATATGCGGCTTCAGTTACATAATGAATCTCCAAACCTATAGTTCGCTACTTTTAAAAGTTCATTGGAATCCAGGGATGGCCCTGAGTTCATGGAGGCCCTAGGCAAACTTTCAAAATAGAGCCCATATATAATATTAAAAAAAAACTGAAAAAAAAGTAGATTAAAAAACTGTTACAACCAAGAACTGAACCTAGGACCTCTAGTGTGCAGTTATAACGTAATAACCACTGCACCGCAGTTGTGTTGTGTTAAAAGATGGTCATGTTACATATTAGTTATATTTTCGATACAAGATCATTAATATACATATATATGCTTAAATGAAATTTTTTGGGCCCTCATATTCCATGGGGCCCTGAGCGGTCGCCCTGGCCGCCCTGGGCCAGGGCCGGCCCTGTTGGAATCTAGAGATGCAACTTAACTTCATAGTGTGTTACTATAATGCCATCATACCATCTTTGTTTGTTATAACATTGAATGTGAGTCTATGCTGTTTGTCATTCTTGGGTGATATTCTATTTCTACCACTTCAAGCGGTTACTAATGCATATGCAGGTCCTTCTAAACTTCAATTGAAATCTGAATTTTGTATTGGTACATATTAAAATTTAATGGTCCTTTTTTCGTGCATGGTTGATATTCTACCGCTTCTTTAAGGTGTTACTGATGCATCCTGGCACCCTTTCTAGACTTCCATAGTTCCATTGAAATCTGAATTCAATACTGCTACATATTCATGTTTCCTTATATAAACTGTCTTGATTTTACGACTACTCTTACCGTTGCATCCTATAAACTAGGAGGTTTTTGGTTGTCAAACAGCATTTTGTGCACTTTTCCTTCAGTGCCTTCACCTTGCTGATTATGATGTGTCCTTGTTTTTTACAAAGTTGCTTTTCTTAGCTTGTCTAAATAAACTTAGTGCAGCCCCACATGTGAAAAACCTGTATCTTTTTTTTTCTTTTCTGATGCTGATTCTGCTTGCAATTTTTGAGGGAACTGTTTTGTTAAATTCCGGTGTGTTTGTGATATTGGAGCAGAATGCGGGAGAGTTGGATATAAGCAGTACAGTCGACCCGTAAGTCAATGGTGCATGCCACTGGACAAAACTATAACGTTCTTATCTTAGTTGAGTCAATAGAGTAGGTAATTCTTTGTCCAGTCTATGTAGTAATCAACTGTAAAGTCGACTAATGTGAAATGATTCGATAATGCGGATTTTAAGACTTATATTTGTGGGTTAATATAAATATTAATCCTCAACCATCACCACATCTCTGAAGTTATTGTGTAGTGGCAAGGACTTCAACATTTTATCAAATTATCCCTGGTTCAAATATTATCCGGAGTGCATTATAGGTGTGAATTGAGATTTCAGCCATAAATGGGAATCAACTTGCGGGTTGCGTGTTGGAATAATATAAATACTTAATCCTCGAGTTATCTGTTGCTTAATCTGATTATTGGTAACTGATTAATAAAAAAAATCAAGTGGCCATGTAGTTTCGATTAATCGGCCAAGTATTCTGTTAATATTTAACAGCTGTGGAGCGAGTGCATAATGAAATCTCTGTGTATGTTATTGCTTCTTGATATGCCCGTTATACCCCATGTATTGGCTGTATACCAGCCATTATTGTTCAATTGCTTTTTTCTTTCTTTCTTTTCAAACCTGTGTGAGTCAAACCGTATTGGGTTGCCTTTGAAACCTTTATACCTATGAATATGCTGGCTTACCTGGAGATATCTTGAATGAGAGGGTTGAAGCAACCAAAGTAAAGGCAGCTGTCAGATGGGGCCTTGGTCTTTCTGAACTGGTCAAGGTAGTGGAGGAACTCCATCCTGTGGGCCCCACTGCAGCGGGAGGGGAAGGTTGTTGCTGAGGTATTGTTTCATTTTGTCCTGCTACAGTACTTCTGCAACTTGTCAGAGGCCATCAAAGATTCAGATTATTTCTAAACCTATTAAGTTGGAAGCAAACATCATTCAATTTTGGGAAATACAATGGAAGTTGGAGATTGTGAAGGTGTTACAAACTTTGAAACTTGCACTACTTATGATGATTATCCAAGTGATGATTATTGCTTGATGATTGTTGGAAGAGGGTGAAGAATAGGGAATGGAAGATTGATGTCACATGTGGAATATATTGGTAATCTTATTGATGTTGGTAGTATCAATAACCTGTGAGCTGAAAACTTCACAATGCTTTCATTTTTCGTTGGAGTTCAGTACTATTTAAGGAGCTTGTACGAGAAAGACTGGTCCTTTATCGTGATTGTTTTGTTGAAGATAGTGGATCATCGTAGGATTTGGTATCTGATTTGCATCATAGATGGTGGTGACTGTTTTATGTCGCTACTTTGGTAGGTAAAAACATCATATATTGGTGGCAATTTCTTTGGAGATGTTTATGTCAAGAAGACAAAGGAGAAAGATCCATAAGATTGGAGATAAAAACTAGGTCATGTACGGGTTTCCTTTATACTTGGTTTATTCCAAAATTTACTTTTTTGATGTTTTTTGGTCGATTGATATGTGAATGGTGTTGCTATTTTGGTGGTTCCACTCGATGTTTTGTTCCAGAAGCAGGATATATTCATGAGTTTGGGCTTCATGTTCGGTCTTCAATAGATTAGAGATATTGTTTACGTGCTGTAACAGGTTTGGAGTGGTGTACTTCTTACCTCATTGAATTGCAGAGAGCTCATGTTGATATCTGCTGTGTAACCGCATAACCATAGATAGATTTTTAAGGCTTGTGGATATTGCGTTTAATGGCCAGTTGGGGAACTGTATTGGTGGCTCCGCTTTGCATGTCATGAACAGATTGATATGAGATGAAGATGCTACATAGTGCTTGAGAAGAGTTACGTAAGCATTGCGTTTGAGTTTATATACCATCGCAAGTAATCTGAAGATTCTACTAATTCCGGTCTAAAGACCTACATGTATGGCTTAGAGACCCAAACTCAATGACAAGTTTTCCCAACCTGGGAAGACTGATGATGGAGAAGGGCACACAAGAGAAATGACTAATACAGGAAGTACAGGTGGGCGGTGAACCAATTGGATGCAACTGTAATGTTCAGGTCTTTTACTTCAGCTGCTTGGCTGTACATTCGACTGGTGCAGTGGTGGATTAGAGAACTATACTTTGGTATATTTTATTTACTGGTTCTTATTGTTCTTGTTTTCTTTATTTGGGCATGTATTAGAACTCCTATACATAGGGATGCTATTAGGATACAGAGAACAACTTGTTTTGCATTTCTTATTGTTATTAGGATACAGAGAACAACTTGTTTTGCATTTCTTATTGTTATTACTTGGAGCATAGCTTGTGCAACCTGTGAATTTCTAATTTCTCATTGGTGTATTTTGATAATGAATTATTCAAGTGACGCAATCAAATCCCTGGTGTGGTCTGAATCACTTTGCTTTGTTTTCAGCACAAATAAGCAGCTTCAAATTAATATTTTTGTAGTAGTACAGGTTAGGGCTTATACGATTTATGGGATATGAATGGTATAACCTTGCATCCTTGACCTGCTCTTTGGTTGAGTGCTGAGGGGAGGAAACATCTACGTCGTCCTGCTGCCTAGGTTTCTTTGTAGTCCTTTTAGTCATTGCTTCCTTCTCCCAAAGTTTTCATACTCTGCACATAGTAATTCTTTCGGTCATGTTCTTTATGGAGATAGAGAGAAGCCAATTAAACTAAACGGAAATCCTATTACGTGACTGAATCTTGAACATCAGATTACTTGCTGCCCCTAGTAACAATCTTTTGATAAGCCCGTGAGGCTCGCGCCTAGGTGCGCCCGAGTGCCTCAGGCTCCAGGTTCACCCTTGCGCCTCATTTCTATGAGACGAGGATCCTTCACCTAGGCCCACATGAGGCATGAGCTTCACGCGGCTCCACCTACTTTGAGGTGCAGCTGAAGTGCAATGCTCATTAACATAGTGATTTTTCTATTCTTTTTCTTGTCATTTGTAATAGATGTCTTACTATTTTATATAATAATCCAACTAATCTTTCTAAGATATCAAGATAATATCATGGTTAAAAATATTGTCCCCAACTGGATATGAATGTTAGAAGAACTAACAAATGTATCAAGTGAATTAACTAATCTTTTTGTTGTAATTAATAGATTTTGTTTTTTTGATGATGACGACGATGATGGAGGATAGAAAATCGTTGGTAGTGCTCATGATGAAGAGGATCTTTAGGGTTTTGTCAAATTTTATTGGGCTAATTTGCAACTTGATACCTTCAACTATCCACGTTGGCAGCTTGATACCCTAAACTATTTTTATTATTAACTTGATACCCTAAAAAATATATACCTAAACTACCCCTCATCCCCTCTCTCTCTCTCTCTCTCTCTCACAGGCGCCGCCCCGCGCCCCCCGTCCGTCTCCCCTCCTCCCATCCCCGCCCCCTCCTCCCGCAGCCAACCCCCCTTCCCCTGCCGGCATCGGTAGCATAATCATCATAGGCAACAACGAAGGCCTCCCTCTTTCTCCGACACCTCCCCGCAGCCCCCTCCTTCGCCTCCGCTCCTCCCACCCCAGCCCTCCCTCCGACCGTCCTCCCTCCCCCCGCCGGCAGCGGCGGCAACATCATCATCACAGGCAGCGGCGGCGGCGCCCTCCTCTCTCTTCGGCGTCTCCCCGCAGCCCCCCTTCCTCCTCCGCTCCTCCCACCCCCGTCTGCCCCCTCCCGCCGCCGTCCTTCCTCCCACCGTCGGCAGCAGCAACAACAACATCATAGGCAGCGGCGGTGGCGGCAACAACAACGTGAGAGGGGGGGGGCGGGTTAGGCCATCCGACGGGAGGAGGGGAGACAGATGGCGGGAGGAGGAGAGGTGGTTGCGGGGAGGTGTTGGAGAGTGAGGGAGGGGTTGCTGGAAGAAAGGGGGGGGGGGGAGAGGGCAAGGGTAGTTTAGTGTTTTTTTTTGAGGGTATCAGGTTAGTAATAAAAATAATTTAGGGTATCAAGTTGCTAAACGTGGATAGGTGAGGGTATTAAGTTGCAAATTAGCCATTTTATTGTTATGAATTGTGATAGTTTCTCTTGAGTTTTGACGATGGTTTACTATAAATTGTTGATTTTATAATGGTGCTATGAATTGATTTGACTCCATTTTTAATATTTTAATGATTTTATGAATTGATTAGATATACTATTAGTTTTTTATTATTTGAAAATTCTTAAAATGTGTGTTTTGCTTCGTTGAATCCTACAGTCTTGCGCCTAGGGTAGACCCTAGCGCTCGAGTGCACCTCACGTCTTTTAAAACATTGCCTGGTAGTACATTGAACACATAGACATTTATCACTGATGCATAAGTACTCCCTTTTTCATTCTGATTCTGCTCTGCAGGTGCGTACCCCACCTGTACATTCTAGTTTGGTTCTGACTGAAAGTCAACCTGTAAGGTTGTCTAAGAGAGTATTCAAATCTGTTGCATTGTTATCAAGAGCACCAATTATCATATTTCTCATCTATTGTTGATGGTATTTCATGTGTGCTATTTGTTAAATAATTGCTGTATGTGTATACTCCGACCCGTTTGTGTTAACTTGGTTTCATGACTAACTAGATTTATGATTATGGAGGATCATTCAAGTTATTGCTTGTCAAAACAACCTTTTGCATCTTTTCAATCACTTTGACATGAAACCTTATTTTTTGTTTTTCATTAGGTTATGACTGCTATGGAGTTTGTGTCCAATTTAGACTGTTGTGGAATCTGCTCAGTTTAGTTATTCTACAGTGGCTTATATTAGTTAACAATATATAGAGATGTAAATGATGCTTGTGTCTTGGTACCTCACTGGAAGGACAAATATACCTACCCATAATGTTACTTGTCATTGATCTTTATTGTTCTATGCAGACACCCAACACCAATTTAATGCGCGGGAAAGTGATTGGGGTTTCACGTCCTTTATGGCCTCTGTGTGATCTTTATGACCCTACTCGAGGATATCTTGTGAATGATACATGTGTAATTGAAGCTGAAGTTACCGTCCGCAGGGTGGTTGATTACTGGACATATGACTCCAAAAAAAGAAACTGGTTATGTTGGTTTGAAGAACCAAGGAGCTACTTGTTACATGAACTCTCTTCTGCAGTTTTTGTACCATATTCCCTACTTCAGGAAGGCATGAATCCATCTGTTTAAGATTTTCTTGGCTATCTATATTCTATGTTGTTGATCTTACAATGCTTACATCTTTCAGGCTGTGTACCATATGCCTACAACTGAGAACGATATGCCATCTGGAAGTATTCCATTGGCTTTGCAAAGCCTCTTTTATAAGCTTCAGTACAGTGACAGCAGTGTCGCTACTAAAGAATTGACGAAATCCTTTGGATGGGACACATATGATTCTTTCATGCAGCATGATGTTCAAGAACTCAACAGGGTTCTTTGTGAGAAATTGGAAGATAAGATGAAGGTTTAACATCTTTATGGAAGATCCACTTGTTCAAGTCCGGTTCAGGAATCTAATGAATTACACTTGTGTCTCAGGGAACTGTTGTCGAGGGAACAATACAGCAGTTATTTGAAGGTCACCATATGAACTATATTGAGTGCATTCATGTTGACTACAAATCGAGCAGAAAGGAGTCATTTTATGGTATGTAAGCTACTGGATGAATTTCAACTTAGTTCATTATCTATACCATCTTTCTGTGCTATATGCATTAATTACCTAATTACCTCTCTTGTAGACCTTCAGCTTGATGTCAAAGGTTGTCGGGATGTATATGCTTCATTTGATAAGTATGTTGAAGTTGAACGTCTTGAAGCAGATAACAAGTATCACGCAGAACAGCATGGTTTACAGGTTGGTGTTTGCCTTGTGCATAATGATACTGATTGTATATTGTATGCCATGAAACTGTTGAGCGTTGCCCACCTTGTGGGAACTTCAGAGCTTTTTGGTACTAATAGATTCAAACTCCTACTTTTGTGCTACATTAGGACTCATGGAGGGATTTCTTTAGGTTAAAAAGTAGCAGTTTTATAAAGTTGTTTTTGATGATATTATGTTCAAAAGGTACACATCTAGCATTTCTTTTGGTAGGATGCACATGGGTGGAGTATTGATAGTCATCCTGGAGACCTTCCAGATTCCTTCCTTTTCTTATGCCCTATAGTTAGCTTATAGTACATGAATTTTAGTTGCCACTGAGGTAGTTGGTGGGCTCTATAACTCATAGTTGTCTTTGACAGGCAAGATGGGAACACTATTGGGAGGGGGATGGGTATGACTACTTGATAAATTATTATAACTGATAATTGCATTTTAAATATAAGCTATCAAGTAAATGCAAATAAGTAATAAATAAGAGACATGAGATAGGAAATTTATACTGGTTTGAAGGCCTAGGCCAGTCTCTAAGCAAATCACTCCGAATTTTCACTATCAAGGGTCGTTATAGTCTATCTTAGGTGTTTTTACATCCAGATGGTAACCTTGATCAGAACACCTCGAATGCCTCACACCAATACCTTCAATAACTCAATAACCTCCATTGAACACCACAAGGGAGAAACCATCATTCGAACTGTACATGGGAGTGAACACTCCTTCAAGAACTATACAAAATTAGAACCCTTTTTTGTGTGCTGTTGTTGTTGCTGCTGCAAAGAAGCACATCAAAGGATGATGAAGATTGGGAGCTGCACATTCTGCACACTTGTGGTTCACAACAACAATATTCAATCTCACTTGTACTGTAATGCCAGGGCATCACTTGTCATCGTGATAAGGCTTGTTGCATGCATATTGGAAGATGCATGTTTGAGTTGCAGAAACCACCTCTATATATATGTGGGCAAAACACATCTTGCCATCTCCCGACCCTGCACAAGTTGGGGGAACCCTCTCAATTGTATTGTATTGTAGGGCTAATGAAGCACTCTAAAGAACTTCTCTTAGATGAATATGAAAGTTTTGGACCATGAGAAATTAGAAACTCTAATCTACTGGCGTTTATAGACTTCCAAAAGAAATTTGTACGTTAGTAGTTATAGGAAAAATAAGCATGTACCAGAATTCTGGTCTTATTCAAATTTAAAAACTGGTGGTTTGAGAATGAGGAGAAAAAATCCGGTTACAGGCTAGAACTCCACTCAATAATCCAAGCTGATTTTTTGGCAGTTTGTGCCGAAACGATCTGGACCATCTGGTATTTCGACACTGATACCAATTTTGTGTCAGCCTTTTTTTTAGATAAGGTCAGTCATTAATGATCGTCCCTGTTTTGGGCTACTAGCACCTGGATCCCTACCATGTTTTTCTTTTCCTCAAAAGGGAATGCTTTTGGATTTTCAACATGTGACATATCCAAACCACCCTGTGCTTACCGAGTGTGTCAGCAGATCATTATGGACAAAATATTCACCTAATTTTCTAACATGTGAGATTACTATATTTTCTATTTAAGTGTCCCCTAAATGTCATCAAGTATTATTACAAATCTCTTTTTTGTAATGTGATGCATGCGTGTGTGAACCTGATGTAAACTTGGCATGGTTTGTGGACCTATGGACAAACTTGATACGTTGTATGTACTTGATCATATCTCATGTCCTTATTTTGCATCCAGTGAGATCTTCAGAAGATGGCTCTTAAGTAGAGGATCTCAAGACTCTCTTTCGGCTTAATTAGAACTGTTAGCTGAAATAATTTGCACTTATACTTTATGTTAGTTGTATCATCAAAATCAATTCAAGAAACATGATGGTACTAGAAGTCTTTACCTGCTGACTCATCTATTTATTTTATATTTGGAGACAAGTCTACCAGTTTTAGTTGATATCTTATTAGTGTACGATAGGTTATCTGATAAACCAGAAATGGGTGAATCAAGCTGAGAGGGATTTTGCATTTCCCTATTTGTAGAATTGTACGATATTTCCCCTTTTTCGAGAATTTTAATATAATTTTGTTTAAGTTGTCACGTTTGGACCGCTACATGCTACATCTAGTATGTCTATATCCTCTATTGTCTTATAAATTTGAAGTTACACAATCCATTTCATAGTTCATATTAATTGATTCTTTTTCCGCATTCTTTCAAGTAATTTTCATAAAATGCAATGATGATAAAAACATCTTGGACATCTCAAATTCTTGGATCCATTTTCTTTTTGCTTAACATGTCTTTTTCAAGGTTGTAAAAGGTGCTAGGCGCTAGTCGGCCGGGCATTGGGCGCCTACGCGGCCGCCTAGACTGGCGTTGTTAACCCCCCCCCCCCCCTCCCCCCCCCCCTCCCCCCCCGGGCAAAAAAAAAACTACTGAAATTTGCAAAAAAAAAAAGGTCCATAAAACTAAAAACATGCATAGTCCGGGGTTGGGGAGGCCTAGATGGGCGCCTAGGCAGGCATCCGGCCGGCACCAGGCGCCGCCTAGGCGGCCACCTAGGCCGACTTTTAGAATACTGGGCTTTTCATGATGCTTGTGTTTTAAGCATCAACACCTGCTAATTGCCAATGATATTTCTTAGAGGTACAATAATTTGGTTGGTTTTTTTTCCTCATGATTCGTTGAACTTTACTGCATTTTAGTGTGTTGAGTAGACGTGTGAGCTGACTGGTGTGCATATCTTGCTTTGTGCCATTATTTTGTAAATACAAGGGTATGCTCATGTATATAGCTACTTGTAATTTACGAGTGCCGAGTGATAAAATATTAAATGGTTTTAAATCTATGCTACAAAAGTCACTTAAGGTATATAAGGAACAATCCTCCACTGGATTCTCGTGATAGATGGTCACGAAATGATTGAAAAATAAATCCAATCAACAGTTGGCTTTAGTCTAATAATAGTGGTATTGTGTCTTTTCTTCTTCTTTTTATTATCTGAAATTTCGTCTTATTGTTAATTCTACAATCCATGTCTATTTCAGGATGCTAAGAAAGGTGTTCTGTTCATTGACTTTCCCCCTGTTTTGCAACTTCAGTTGAAACGTTTTGAATACGATTTCATGCGGGATACTATGGTGAAGGTTGGTATACTGGACATGACTTTCTCCTGGTTCCTTGTGCTTGATCATGCTTTGAACCTGTTTGGAGCATGCTTCAAGTTTGATTGGTCTGTTTCATTATTTGTAGTAATCATTTGTTTGCTTTTTGTAGCTTGATATGCGATGCGATTACTGTTGCAAGTTTTTTTGGCTGCAAATTGAATTTATGGCATTTTCTTTGTTATTGACATTTCCGTTTAGTTTATGTAGCAACTTTCTGGTGTGTAATACTCTTAAGCTGTCAAATGCCTCCAACTTTGTAGCCTGATTGTCTGTACACCATGCATGACTGCAATAGGTCTTTTTTATACGAGTCACTTTTGACTTTTTTTGTAAGCCCTTTTAGTGAATAATTATCAGTTTGCACAGGGTTGTTACAGTAAATCAAACACATGAAACTGCCTCCTTTGCATCAACCTTAGTGTTCGACATTTCTGATGTTTATTTCTGTTGCAACTGATTGGTAATGAAAACTAATAATGCCACTTTATTGACCATGTTGTTGGTGCACCTGGAAAATGACATCCAGGTGTTTTAAATTTAACAAGTAATTTTTATTAGTTTTTTAAGCAACTGAATATCAGTTTATAGGCGTAGTTGCAGCAAAGCAAACACATGAAGTTGCCTCTACATCAACAATAGTGCTAGCTGGACTCTTCAAGTTTCTAGTTTTCTCGGTTCGTTGAAGACTTTGAGAATCCGATACACCGAGACACTCCATGATGAAGTCATAGAGATGTCATCATTCTGTTGTGACGTTGTTTTGTTAATGTGAAAGATGCTGAATCAAGGCTGTACAAACAAAGGCTGTCTACTCATTCTTTAAAGCAATTGATTAAATGATTTATACACACTTAGCAGATCCAACATATGCATTCCATGTATGGGGTTTATGATCATTACTTACTGATGCAGCATTTTAAGACAAGATAGTCTACACTTAATTCAATTAAATTTTCTACAGAAACGAGATGCAGTAACAAATATTTATGTAGATCCTATAGTTGTGTGTTCGGGAGATGTAGCATATATGCATAAGAGATATTTGGATGGAGGGAAATCCTAGAGAATACAGAGTAGATATGAGCCACCCTGTTTGAATTTGATAAGTTTTGGGATCGGTGTACAATGACCTCTCAGGAATGTGATAACAATACACCCATGTTGGTGGAAACAAATGAAACATAGGAAATTTTGAAGATCAAATGTTGAATAGAAATATAGACACTGTTTTGCCTAGCAAGGAGTATATTGTTTCTAAATATTTCCCATGTCATAATAATATCTTCATCTTGCACAAGTTTGTCAATAATTTTATGCTCTGGGATATATATATATATATATATATATATATATATATATATATATATATATATATATATATATATTGCGTTCATACACACAAATACATGGTCAGTTCTGAAGTGGCATTTTGCTTCAATCATTGCGATTCACATCCTAAAAGATAGAAAGGTGATTGGTAAACCTTTAACATTTGATTGACTAGATACGAAATAGTTGGCTTTTGAGGTCCTCATATCCATTCATTTTTCACAGGATCCATAAGGAATCTTCACATCACTTGAACTTTGATGCTATTAATTTTGGAATGTGTATCACACTTTGACAAAATGGGGCACAAATTTGTGTCCAATATTGCCTTGTTGTTGTTGTGTGTGTGAGCTGTTAACTCTTATTGTACTTGCTCACGTGCAATAATATGTTTAAATACATACTCTATATACTGTAGATGTATCCACGTCCTAAGGTTGTTGAAGGTTGTCTGTAACAGGCACTAGGAGGCTTGCACATATACAAATCAAAGTAGGAGTAAATTTACTTGTGTATAATACAACTGACCAATTTATCTGCTGTCATAGTGTTTGCTCCTGTCTGTTTTTCAACATGATAAAGTACAACTATTTGGCGTCACAGATTTTGTGATATATATATACTTTTAGAACTGCAGTATAATTCATCTGTTTGCAATTTAAAATCTCCCGAGGAGGTGCTCTATGAAGAGTTATTTCTTTAATAGCAAAAATGTATGTACAATGGACGATGAGGAAGAAGGGAGCTTTATAATGTAATTTGTTCATTGACATGCTTCCAGCAGTAAGAATCCCTGTCCAGCATGATACTCACCTGACACTTTGTTGGCATGTCAGCCTACGGCTATATTATGAAGGCTCCCAAAGCATAGCTTGACATGCAAGCCTAGGTGGGGTATAGCAGAAGATGGTTCTGGTACCTATTCTGTAGTTGATATCCTTGTACTGTAAATTGCGCTGGAAGCACAAACTGAATACTGGATGAACCTATATAACAGAAATAGCTAAGGTACAAAGAACACTAGCCATATCTTATCTCGAGGATTGAGTACAGAGGCACTTCTAAATTGCCAATTTTCAATCCTGAATGGAGAACAAATTTGTGATTTACATAAGAACTTTTGCAATCTAAATTAGCAAACGTGTAGCGTAGAGAAGTTATTCTCCGGTGTTCTTGAATATAATGTTTGGACTTTGGAATTTATCATATTCGGTGCCAAATAACAAATTATGTGTAGCTCGGAGAAATGTATACCCCCTATCCTCAGATTATGCTTACAAGCAAAGAGTTACTATAAAACAATAGTTTCTTTCAGTGGATTGGTAATTACTATATCTGGGAGTTTGTGGAAGAATTGAGTAAGCATTCTTTGGGGCTAGTTAGAAGGTTGATGATGTGTTCAAATTTTGTCTGGGAAAGCTCAAAACTGAACTGATATTTTTTTTTTCCTTCTCTTACACTCTTTCCTGGTCCTTCAGTACATGCTTAAAATTTTCAAATATTGTATAGAACTTTTTTCTGATCTATAGTTGAACACTGATTTTCAATATTATGGGTGCAGATAAATGACCGTTATGAGTTCCCCTTACAACTAGACCTTGACAGAGAAAATGGTAAATATTTATCTCCAGATGCTGACAGATCAGTTCGCAACCTTTATACTCTTCACAGGTAATAACTTTGGTGGATCTTTCGTCTTATCATCTCGTATCATTTGTAAAGTATGTACATATACTTTCTCCTTATTATTTGTAAAATATGTACATATCTCCTATACATATGTTGGCACTGGCATATCATTCTGGTACAGACTTTTTGGTTTTTATGTGCCCTTATGTGAAGCTATAATTTCAAATCCAGCTACTCTCACATGTTTTGAGGACATCGACTTCTAAAACTGCAATGACATATGGTGTGGCAAACTTTTCTTGTCCCATCCGATGTAATAAGAAAATGGAGGCTTGTATTTTTTAACCTGTAAAGAAATATCACTTTCTTAGTCAATTTTGTTGTGTTTCTGTTGCTTCTTAGTCAATTTTCGCCGACCCCCCCCCCCCCCCCCCCCCCCCCCCTTGCTGCCCCCCCCCTCCCTTCCCTTCGCCGACCCCCCCTGCTATACCCCCCCCCCCTCCCTTTGCCGACCCCCCCCCCTTGTTGTCCCCCCCCCCCCCCCCCCCCCACCCCCCCATCACCCCCCCTTCGCCGACCCCCCTGCTGCCGCCCTTCGCCGACCCCCCCCCCCCCCCCGATCCAGCCCCCCTGCCCAGATCTGCTGTGCAGACCCCCGGTTCTCTCCCCCTTCCCGGATCTGCTGTGCAGACACCCGCTCCCCCACACTCCGGATCTGCGGCGCAGACACCAGGCTCCCCCACACCCCGGATCTGCTGTGCAGACACCCGGATCCCCCCCCCCCCCCCCCCGGATCTGCTGTGCGGACACCCAGATCCCCCCCACGCTCCGGATCTGCTGTGCAGACAGGACCACCCACGATGGCTCAAATCCTAACATTTTCCATCAGCCACCACACACCCTCCGAACCCTAGTTTAAAAAAAAGAAAAAAAAAGGAAAAAAAAGAAAAAAAGAAAGAAAAAAAGAGTCAAAGTCAGTGGTCCAATGCTTTATTCCTAGATTAAGCCGTTTGGACTTAACAAATAATTTTTCTCACCCTAATCTTCACATCCAAATCTACACAGATGATCGTGTTTTCTCCTGTGTCCTGACGTGTTTACTTTCTATGTGCGCGACGGTGTTGACCACGTTTATAGCACATTCGTAAAGTTGGTGTGATTTTTGGGGTTGGAAATAACTCGCGACGGTTGCTTCCATTTCAGGATGACATATTCGAAGGCAGATGATGGTAACGGTGTCAGCAACACACTGGACGACGATCTCTTCGACTCGACTTGTCGACCGTCGATTGGACGGTCCAGATGGTTACTCAACATGGCGGAAGAAAGTTGAGAAAACACTTCGTGGGATGCGGCTATTTAAACATTTGACTGACAGCCCTCCGGTCACGACTGATCCCACATTTGAACAGTGGAAGACGGATGATAGTCGACTGTTTACACAGTTGATGAACTCCATGGAACCGTCCGTCGAGGACATGGTTCAAAACACGGACCCGGTCAAGGAGCTATGGGAGGTCCTAGCAACGACGTTTGATGGAAAACGCGACTTGTCTCGCATATACGACTCGGTTGTTGGCGTTTACCGAGCAACTCAAGGAGACAAGTCTCATAAGGACCACTTTCGATCCTTCAAGGCTATGGTGGATGAAATTGATCGTGTTCTTCCTTTGACGGCGGATATCAATGAAGCTCGGGCTCAACGCGAGCAGCTTCATGTTATGGCATATCTTGCATCTCTCCGTCCTGATGCGGACTCGGCTCGATCCCAGATCATTGCTGGATCTGATGTTCCATCTTTGATGGAGGTCCACTTCCGTGTTCTTCGGGCCGCAAAGGTGGTTGAGACCACTCCGGGAGATACTCCTGCTGATCGATCTGCCCTTGGTAGCGCTGCTCGTCCTGGCGTTCGTGTGGGCGTGGTGGACGACGAGTGGTCGGACTTATGGTCGCGATGGCGGACGCGGCAATGGTGGTCGTGATGGGGACGACTACGAACATGCTTCCACTGTGGCTAACAGGGACATTTCCAGTAGCAGTGTCCTAAAGCTCCTGTTGCCATATACTTACTTCGGATGCTACTGATAATAGCGTTCGTTCGGTTCAGATGAGCGACGATTCTTACGCGGAATTTCTTGAGTTTCAGGCTCAACGTCGTGGTGAAGCATCACGTTTGGTTCCACAGCCGGATATTTCGCAGCATGCATAGTAAAACCCAAGCAGTGGGTAATTGACTCTGGTGCATCCTCACACATGACTGGTGACGCAGGTATGATACATGATTATGTACCTGTCCGTCGTGCTTCCGGCATTACTGTTGCCAATGGCGGTTCTCTGGCAGTCCGCGGCCGTGGAAGTGCCACTCTTTCTTCCGGACTGTCAGTTACCTCTGTTCTACGGGACCTTGTCCGACTGAATCTGTAATGGGTTTTAAGTACTTTGTCACGTTTGTCGATGATTACTCACGTGTCCTTTTATTTATTTAATGAAAGTCGCGTTGAATTATTTAACATCTGGTGTAACTTTCATGCGGAGATAACTACACAATTTGATCTTCCAATCAAAACCTTTCGGAGTGACAATGGTCGTGAGTATTATCTCGTGATCTTGATAAACATCTGGCCATCAACGGCATCATCCATTAGGGGTGAGCGTCGGTATAATCGGTCGGTATTGATCGAACTTTTCGGTACTTTTTTAAATCGGTATCTAAAAATCAATACCAATATCGTACCATTTAGAATCGGTTTTTTTCGGTTTCGGTTAAATCGGTATTCGGTCGATTTTTGTTCGGTATCGGTATTTTACCAATTAACTTTTGATCAATCAACACACTTAATATTTTAGAACCTCTTAACCTATAATATTTTTTTTTACTTTTTGGAAGCATTAAATTTTAAAGCCAAGTTTCTATCACCAAACAATTAATCAAAATTATGAAAACAATATGTAGCAAGTCGCAAACACCTAAAAAAGAGCTTAAAAGATCAAATGTGGTCACTAAGTTTAATCTTTAATATAAGTTTAAGAAACCAAAATTCACTTCAAAATTTTATGAGCACAAAAACATAAGCTCAAAATCAAAAACTAAATTCTTAGCATTCTTAACATAACTTCAAGTCCACTAAAGTAAATTCTAAGTTCTAAGAAACTGACCAAAAAAAGATAAAAATGAAAATTAGTAGTATAAATCACGAACAACATTCTAAAAAAGTATATATATATATATATATATATATATATATATATATATATATATATATATATAAAATCGGTTCGGTTCGGTATTTTCGGTATGGTATTACACTCAAACCGCTACCACTACCATTATATCATATTTTAGTCGGTTCGACAATTCGGTATCGGTACATAATTTCGGTTCGGTTTTTTGGGATATTTTTAATCGGTATTCGGTCGGTTTTTCGGTATCGATCGGTATTTGCTCACCCCTATCATCCACCAAACCTCTTGTGCGTACACACCACAACAAAATGGTGTAGCCGAACGCAATAATCGTCATTTATTGGAAACAACGTGCTCTTATGTTTCAAGCACGTACTCCCAAGAGATTTTGGTCGGATGCGGTCCTTACAGCTTGTTATCTTATTAATCGCATGCCGTCGTCAGTTCTCCATGGTAGCACTCCCTTCTCTAGGCTCTTTCCTGGAAGAGAGCCGTTTTCTCTGCCTCCCCGCATCTTTGGTTGCTTATGCTATGTTCGGGATATCCGATCAACCCTTTCTAAATTGGATCCTAAGGCTATAAAATGTATTTTTCTTGGGTATTCTAAAGATCAGAAAGGGTATCGGTGTTTCTCTCCTGTCTTAAAGCGATATTTTTCACTCGGAATGTTACCTTTGTCGAAACAAAATTTCTTCCGTTCCCCCAATCAACAGGTCCGGCTCCCCTGATCTATCCCGAAGAAGATTTTTTGTTGTTTCCTCCTCAAACACAACTACCTCCCGTACGGGTGCCATCCCTTACCGAGCCAGTCTTCCAGGATGATGGTCCACATACACCGATTCAGCCATTAACGACATCAACCACAGAATCTTCCTCCTCTGGTTCCACCAGCAGCTCCGACTCCAGTGAGTTGCCTCCATCTGTCCCTCCAGCAGCTCCACCAATTCCGCCAGCAGCTCCGGCGATTCCGCCTCCAGAACGTCCTCGTCGTGCATGTCGAGATCATCCCTTGTATGTTAACAACTACAAAGGACTTACCAGTCACACTCAGTCTCTGGTAGCTACTATTGATGGGATTCAGATCCCCAAGACCGCTGAGGAGGGTCTCCGACATCCTGGTTGGCGTGCTGCTATGCATGAGGAGATGAAGGCTCTCCAGGAGAATCATACCTGGGACTTAGTCGATCTACCTCATGGTAAACAGGCAGTCGGTTGCAAATGGATGTTCACGATTAAGGTAAAATCGGATGGCACTCTTGACCGATTGAAAGCTCGTTTGGTGGCCAAAGGTTACTCTCAAACCTATGGTGAGGATTACTTCGAGACTTTTTCTCCTGTGGCCAAAATGACGTCCGTTCGTGTCCTCATGGCCTTGGCCATTCGCTATGACTGGCCTTTACTTCAACTCGATATAAAGAATGCTTTCCTCCGGGGATCTTGATGAAGATATGTGATGCAACCTCCCGGGTTCGTTGCAAGGGAGGGTAAAGTGTGTCGTCTAAGGAAGGCCCTCTATGGCCTGAAACAATCACCTCGTGCATGGTTTGGTAGATTTACACAGGTGGTTACTCAATTTGGAATGTGTCAGTCGAAGAAGGACCATTCAATCTTCTATCGACACACATCTACTGGAAGAATACTTCTTGGTGTCTACGTTGATGATATTGTAATCACGGGAGATGACAGCCAGGGTATTGCAAGTCTCAAGAAGTTTCTTGGAGAACAATTTCAAACCAAGGATATGGGATCCTTGAACTATTTCTTGGGCATTGAAGTCACACGGGATAAGCGGGACATTGTAATGTCTCAAAGAAAATATGTACTGGATATACTAAATGATGCAGCATGATGCAAGCAAAGGGAGCAAACTCACCTATGGATCCAGGGGCAAAATTACTTCCAGACGAAGGGGTCCTGATGACCAATCCAGATCAGTATCGTCGAGTGGTTGGAAAACTCAACTACTTGGCAGTCATGACGCGTCCGGATATTTCTTTTGCAGTAAGCGTCGCAAGTAGATTCATAGCTTCTCCAAGAGTTCCACACTGGCAGACAGTTCTTAGAATTTTGTGTTATCTAGTAAAGAATCCAGGGAAAGGAATTCGAATGGAGAATAATGGACACACTCGCATTGAGTGTTTTACTGATGCTGACTGGGGGACAAATTTGACAGATAGACGGTCTACATCTGGCTACTCAGTATTTGTTGGTGGAAATCTAGTATCATGGAAAAGCAAGAAACAAAGTGTGATAGCACGCTCAAGCTCGGAAGCAGAATATCGAGCTATTGCTCATGGCACGTCAGAGATATTATATATGAAGCATCTCCTACAAGAACTGGGAGAAGATGCAGGATCTCAAGTGGCAGACCTATGGTGTGATAACCAATCTGCTATTCACATTGCCACCAATCCAGTATTTCATGAACGGACGAAGCATATTGAAATTGACATTCATTTTGTTCGTGATGAATATACAAAAGGAGTGATAAAGTTTCAACATGTGCGGACCGGCGACCAGATAGCTGATATCTTCACAAAGCCTCTTCTGAGTCCCCGGGTTCAATTTTTATGTAACAAGCTGGGCATGATTGACATCTATGCTCCAGCTTGAGGGAGAGTGTTAAGTGTTATATTAGAGTTATTAGTTATTGGGCTTTAGTCCCACATTGCTTAGAGTAATAGGAGAGGAGACTAGCCTCTCATATATATGTAGTCTCTCTTCAATAAAAAAATCATCTATTTTATTCCATTCTACTATATATATATATATATATATATATATATTAGGTCACATTATTTTGTTATATATTTTAAAATGATAAGTATAATGCTATGTGCTAGCACGCCTCCATCCCAACCCCATCCACATGAAAGTATGCTAAAATCTAGGATACGTAAGATGTATTTGATGTATAATCCCCCATCCCAAGTATTAAAGTGTCCTAAAACTCCTAACAGCAAATACATATGTGACATGGGTACCGTCCTTGACTTGTCTGTGTTACATAGCCGGGGTATTTCCTTAAAGGGTCAAGTGCGTATTTTGCACATCAGCATAATGCAGTATCTGTGTTTTGTAGGTGGGACGACTTGGGTAGGCAAATGCACCAGACATGTGAAAGTATTTCACAGTTTTAACTGTTAATGAATTTAAGGATGGCGATAGTCTGTGTTCGGTCATTAAATTTGTGAATTTCCATTACTGTGTCATGTTTTATATAGTAGTTGATGGAGCCTCTAGGACTAGAGGCCTAGACGAACATGGTCTAAAGTGTTATAGAGTAGATATGGATATTGTTAGTGTTAAAGAAGGAGATGTATATTGTTAGTGTTATAGAGGAGATGCCCCTTAATAGAGCCCAATGGAAGAGGAGAATTCAGAGAGTCGACCACAGGAATTTGATATAAAGGCTTTGTTGTTGTTGTTCTGGCGGTGTCATCTTTTATTGCCTTTGGTTAAAAGCACTATTCAATGTTTTGGAATCGGCTTTTGTTCAAACAAACAAATGGAGGAATCAGCTTGTTACATCCCCTTGACCTATTTGTTATCCTCAGAGAGAAACATCATATATTTGAGGTATTTATTAACTGTAATTTTTGAAACATTTACTTTGTCGTTAAGCGTAGACCTCTCTTTTACTGATTAAAGAATGCATTTATTCAGTTTTCGTGGTTTTAAGTATTAGTGATTGGCAGTGATGAGTTTATATTGTTAGGGACTCATCTGTATCATATTATGTTATGTTTTCTTATTAGTTGGTGATCGCGAAGGGTGTGGTAACTTACTAACTCTTCTTTCTTTTGTTGACTACTGCAGTGTTCTTGTTCATAGTGGTGGGGTGCATGGTGGACATTACTATGCGTTTATCAGACCAACTCTTTCTGATCAGTGGTATGTAGATTGCCTTATTTACATGCTTGTTCTTTTCTGCCTTGGAGAACCGTGCAAGTGCATACATGTATTCTAACTAGAGTGAATGAATCTTATAGAGATGTATATGTGTGTATCCTTGAAACTATGGTAATATATGGAGTGATTTCATAGTTTAAGTCATTTGATAGTAACCGTGTTGATACTTTGTTTTCAGGTTCAAGTTTGATGATGAACGTGTAACAAAAGAAGAGATGAAGAGGGCACTGGAAGAGCAGTATGGGGGTGAGGAAGAGGTAATTTTTATTGCCAGCAGAAGCTATATTAACTGCTTATCTCATCTTTTCTTTATGACTCTTAGTATGTTCTTCCTTTGTATTCAACAGCTTCCTCAGACAAATCCAGGCTTTAATAATACTCCATTTAAATTTACGAAATATTCAAATGCCTACATGCTTGTTTATATTCGTGAGAGTGACAAGGATAAAATATATGCAATGTGGATGAGAAAGACATTGCCGAACACCTTAGAGTAAGACACTTCTCAAAATAATTAGTTGTTGAAGGTTCCTGCTTTTACAGGGTGTAATGGACTTTTCATCTTTCACAGATCAGATTGAAGAAAGAACAAGAGGAGAAAGATCATAAGAAGAAGGAAAAAGCTGAGGCACATCTTTATACCATTATAAAGGTACTCAATATAGTTATTTGGAATTGAATTTAGTGGATAATATATACTGTATGCCTATACTCCTTTCAGGACCATTTCCATCTAACTTCTTGCAATGTATGCAGGTAGCACGAAATGAGGATTTGACAGAGCAAATTGGCCGTGATTTATACTTTGACTTAGTTGACCATGACAAAGTTTGCAGCTTTCGTGTTCAGAAACAGACACCTTTTAATCTTTTCAAGGTAATTATTCAACATAAGCAAACCAAAATTTGAAAGAGAATGAGTATTATTGGTTATTTGAGCATTTTATCGTACTTCGATATGCAAAAATAAAGATGGGAAGTTTTCATTTTCAGGGCTAATTTTCAACTTCTGACTAATGTTGGTCATAGACTCATAGTGTGTTTACCTTGTGTACATTGAAGACTTTAATCTTTGTTACACATACTGGAACATTGTTTCGTTTGGTTTGGTAGAGGCTGCATTGTCATCTAATATTCTACTTTCATAGTTTTCCTTAGAAGGTGGCAGATAACTATTTATTGTTATTGTTTATTTCATTTATGATTTATATTTTTATTTACAATATACTCTCCAAAGTGATTGATAATTTTGCAAATGTTTGTTGTTCTTACGAGCTGCTTCTCATTGGCCGCTGAAATTGGACGTGCAGAAGTTGCCACCCTTATGATAATGTTTAAAATTATTTATTAAATTATGCTGAATCTGTATCTGTTTACTGTAAAATCATAGAATAAAACAAAGTATGTTAATCTTGTAATACGCAGGAAAACAAGATCACTGATGCATCTTCCCGTAAGTTCTTTATGGTAGTTTACAGTTATATAATAGTTGAGTGTGTAAGGAGTTATAGGTTTAATATGAAGTGATCTAAGTTTATGTCTCATCATTGCCTGGATCAAAATGAACATGCAAACACTAATCTATATGATGTATAAATCCAGTGGATTAACATCTATTTTGTATTAAGAGACCATTGCCTGGCGCACGGTAAGGCTTTGCTGCTTGCATCCTGAAAAATGCAGGTTGGGGTCACGGAAATAACCTCTCCACATTATACGGGGATAAGGCTGCGTACGTCTTGACTCTTCCAGTGAGCCTCGTGGCAGAGACACACCCTGTTTTTATAAGTTGTAGGTTCCAGTGATTGGAATACAAACAATTCCCTATATTATAGACATGATGAGCACACTTTGATGAGGAAATAGTTTTAGAATTTTCAAAAAATGACAGAGATAATGACCCTGAGGTTTGCAGATTTTATATTAAGTGTCCAGCTGGTACATGAATGATGGATTTCGCATGAAACCAAATGTGGTGTGAACTTTGTCACGTTTTTTGAGGGATAGAGTGATTATGCAAATAGGAAGTACCATATTCAACTTCGTTTTTTTATTTCCTTTAAAGAACCTAACAAAGAATAAATGTAGCAATTGTTCTGTAAACTGTATCTTCTTCTTGAAGATCAGTGCACTTACATTTACTGATGTGCAGGAGGAGGTTGCCAAGGAATTGGGTATCCCTGTGCAATGTCAGCGCTTTTGGCTGTGGGCCAAGAGACAAAACCATACATATCGGCCTAATAGGCCACTGACTCCTCAAGAGGAAGCTCAATCTGTAAGTAGATTTCTGCTCCAAAATCTTTTAATTTACTTGCATGACAGGGTTTATGGTGCACTATACTTCCCTGAATTGACATTAGGTGAGAGACCCTTCATATATTCATCTCGTTGGACTATGCTATACTCCTGAATAATGCAAAAATGGTCCATTTGGCTTAGGCGAAGCTTAGAGCTATCAGCAAGACTACTTGCATCTGACAGTTGACACCTACAAATTATATGACGTTTATGACCATTGAAAGTATTTCTGCTCTGCTTATTAGTTCTTGGATAGTTGTCATTACCACAACTCTTGACAGTCTCTCCTGATGTAACTAACCTGTAAATTGGTAATATGGAAGAATACCTTCACATTCTGTTTTTTTAGTAAGTAATTCTGTTGACGCAGTTGATGGCAATCTGCACATGATTCTTGAAGATACCATTATTTCTACATACTCGTTAATTTCCAGCATTAAATTATTCCAACAACAAAACTCTTCATTCCAACCAATACCACTATAGAGAAATTTGAGCATTACATTAGAATGAGAGGAACAATATTGACAAGATATGTAAATTTTTATTTATGAAGTAGATTCAACCAAGATGATTTCCGGAGTTCAAGAAACAATATTGAATTCCAGCGGCAAACCAAGCACATATTAATCAAATTTAATAGGCTTGGGACTGATCAAAGGAGATCTAGGGTTAGAACTTATCTACCCATGAATCATAGAGAGAAGGCATTCCTCTTTTCCGAGGCAGTCGGCCACACAATATATCTACTTTGTCTTGAAAAAAACTGCTATATGCCTACATTATATTTTATTATATCCCCGATGTCTCTTTAATAGTGCATAGGAATCAAATATAGAACATATATTTTCTTTCAGACTTACTCAGGGCCATGTTTAACCGGTTCAGGCCCCCAGTGGATGCTGTATGCAACAGCACAACTGATAACCCAGAGTTAATAATTATAGGAAACTAATAAAACTGCAAAGTTTGGATTTAACTATTAGTGGGAGAATTATAACCCAATCTACATTGATTTCTCCAGAGAAACTTGATCGGTCTTTTGTCATTAATTCTAACTGTTGGTTCCTGAGATTCAAACCAACTATTTTATTCCGATTGGACAAGGTAAATACTAAATGGGGTTCCATTAGATAGCTTGGCTCCATTTTTCAGCTTTTCCGTGTGCCAATTGGAAGATCAAAGTGCTAATGAATCTTGCAAGTGTCTGATTCAAATACTTTTAAGGGTCAAAGTGATCAGGATACATACTGGGATACAGAGTGAAGGCTTTTGCGCTGGTCCTGGCTCTTTACGTTCGTCTCTATAGATGATTCTGGGTCATTTCCTTCCAGTAGAGATGAGTTCTTAAACACTACTAGAATCCTTCTTGTCAGGAATAGAGCATGCTGGAGGAGGCATTGGGAAGACATTGATGTTCTGCATCCACATTTTGGAGGGGACAGGCATATGATGACACACTTGAAGCCATAATGAAATGACGTCGCACACATTTGCGACCATTCTTTCACCTTTCAACATTGGAAAGGACTCTTCTTGTAGACAGAAGAATGAATTGGGACGATCTTTGTCCATTGAATATGTAGAGTAATGTCCATATTTTGTAGTGAAGCCATATCAGAAGTACTCACTACTTAAACATGCTATTTGGTAATAATGATGTCACTCAGCTATCCACTATAAAATAATTGCTTCAGATATTTGAAGGTAATGAATTTAGATGTTTCAACAGATTTATTTAATGTCATCAGGATTCCAATTGGATTTTTTTTTTCCAATGACGAGAGAAATCATCAATACAAAATTATATATGAACTGAAGACAGGATTGCTAAAGGACCGGGCCTGAGTTGGTGATTCGTACCAATTAAGGTTGCTTGGAATTGCCAAATTTGGCAAATACCAAAATAAGTTTGAGACAGAATCACTACTCGAGAATAATCTGGGCTTGTGCATAGAAGCCAGTCCTAACTTGGAACATTTGAAACCTAGAAGTTGATTTTCAGCAATAAATTTAAGTCCAAACCACAAGACCCTAATTCCAGCAGTAAACTCCTGGACTCAGCACAACATTCGATGACTGCCAACAATAGATATGAATTAGAGAAGCAATTCTGTCGCGTCATAAAATCCAGTAATATAAATTTCAGCAAGAAGATTTCAGTTTTAGCAAACATGATTGATTTCCAGCAGCAAACTTGAAATAACATGACCACAGAAATATCCAGAATTGCTGAAGTTGAGATCAGTAGATGGAAATTTAGGGATAGAAAATATGATCTTGTCTATCAAGAACGTTAAGGATGTCCAATGATGGGTTAGAGGAATGGAAGGAGAAACGGTTGGAAGGTGAGTAAAATGGAGAAGATCTAGAGGCATTTCCCTCTTTTTTCCAGGCAAGGCCACACAAAGAAGCTCTTATGTTCTCTAAAAGCTATTCCTCCGATTCTAATATTTGACTATAAATCTTAGCTTACATAGGTTTGAATATATAGGAATAAAATAGGATTCCTCCAAGATGTGGCAACTTATTCAGACCCCAAAAGGGGTCAGCTTGACTGATCCAGGCTCAGATTGACCAGATGATATTAGAAACTACATGGTGATTAATCATCAACTGAACTCAAATGGGAGACATTCAATCATCCTAAACCAACTAAAGATAACTTCATTGAACCTATGTTGTTATTACACAATATGTTTCTTACAATACCGATATACTACCATTTGTTTACCTATTGCTTGATCCGGTACGATGCATATAGGCTGATAGGTTGTATTGGTTGTTCTACTTGAATCATGTGACATATATTCAGAATCCAGATTCTGGACCTAGACAGACTTCTAAAGATGAGAGAAATATGTTTTTTTTTTAAGAACATTGTATTAAATAATGTTCATATATGGTTTTAGAAGTATACACGTAAACTCCTACTTTACACACTACTTTACAAGTATGATACAGTTAAAAAGATTTACAAGCATGATACAGTTATTTTATCATATTTTACACAATAAGATATGCAAGAAGATCGATACCGATACATGATATGTATTGCGAGGTGACAACCTAACTTTGTCCCATTACCAACCAGTGATTTAAGACCCAATTTGACTAGGACAGTGAACTGAAAGAGAACCCTAATCAAAGTAAGAAACAATTGGACATGCCAATTGCATTATTTAGACATTTGTAATACCCGTCATCATTGAAGGTTTCTGCAGTTGGTGCAGGTGCAGTCACCAACCACACACGATACATGTAAAATTAAATTTTAGCTTTACCTATATGGAAGATTTGGAGTCCAGTCTACATTTCCTCTCATGCTTTACTTGGCATCTCGAACAACTTCTATGTTGCCTAACACCATAAAAAGTCATCATTGTCTAGTATCCAAATGTGACATAGTGTTGCATGCTCATGTGAATTGGCAAGATGCTTTTATGCAATGACATGGAAAGCAAAACTGGGTTGATTATGAATTTAAATTTGATTTTAGAAGGCTACATGAAACATAGTTAATGCTCTACTGTCAAGGTTGTAAAAGGCGCTAGTCGGACGGGCGCCTAGCGCATAGCCCGCCTAGGCGGACGCCATTCAAAAAACCCAAAAAACCTACTGAAACTTGCAAAAAAAAGTCCATAAAACCCCAAAACATGGGTAGTCGGAGGTGGGGGCGGGGGGTAGGTGAGCGCCTAGGCGGGCATTAGACGGGCACATGACGCCTAGGTGGCTTCCTAGGCCGATTTTTAGAACAGTGTCTACTTTGAATCTGTCATTAGCATTCCAATGTAGTGCCTAAGTCCTGTCCGAGGAGATTATAGTAAGGTAAGGGAGTGCCATTAAGATTTGAAGTAAGTTGACATTAAAAAAACCCATCGTCATTAGCCAGACATAATTCAAACTCGAGCAACTTTGTCTTCTCTCAGATATCGTGGACTAAGAATGAGTGCAAGTGGAGGGAGATGACCAAGTTTTTTTATTCCATCATGGAGGTGCAATATACGACGAGAAGCAGAGTCTAAACACATTCCCCATATGTATTTTTTGGCACTGTTCATCTATTTCATTTGGCATCAAGATATCTTTTCTTTTTTTGTATAGATAATTTGAACAACATCAAGTGATTGCATAAAATTGTTAACATGTATCATGAATGTTATCTGTCCTGTTGAAAGGGTACTGTTAAAGGTTTTCTGTCTATCCTGATATCGTACTGATATTGGAATTTTATTCTCATGTTTTTATTATCCCATTTCTAGTGCGTATATTTTGAGTCATGAATTCACAAAGAAAAGTTGATGACAGATTAACCAATAGGATATCTCACACTATAACAAGGTTCTAAACGGCGGTAGGCGGGTGTGTGCGGCGAGAGAGTCCGCCTACCGCCTAGGACGCCTAGGCACCGCCTATGCGGTCGATACATTTTGAACATTTTTTTTTACTATTTTAGTATTTTACCACAGTTTTTGCATAATATGCATATTTTAAGGGTGTTCCATGCATAACTAAGTTGTAGAACGAAGATTTATAAAGTTTTAGTTTTGTAAAGTGAACTAATATGCCCATAATGCTTACAAAACCTTTTTGGCCAAAATATCTTGTTAGGTATTGCTCCGCCTAGGCGCCGCCTATGCGCCTCATCTCCGCCATGCTGCCAACCTCCGTTG
>JANAVB010031411.1:0-36508 GCA_029216955.1 Iris pallida
GCGAAGGATCTATGGTTTGCGATGGCCTTCGACGGGAGGATGTGTTTGAAGTATCTGGCCTTCATGAACCTGGCCCATAAGTTATTACTCGTGCGCAACGTCCACCACAATTTCATGGAGAAGGCATTAACGTTGTGAGAAAGTTTGGCGAATCCCAGGCCCCTCCTCGGTGGTACGAGCCATAGAATCCTAGCTGGCCCAATGGTGCTTGTCGTGATCGCCACTGTATCCCCAGAAAAATTGCCGAAGATGTTCTCGATGTAGGATAGCACTTTCTTTAGGGGGAGCATGCCGCTAGGGTGTAGATGGGAATGGATAAGATGACGTGTTTGATGATGATCATCTTGCCTCCGGGGGAGAGCGTGGTATTGTGCCAGCCCTCGAGCTTCTTCCTAATGCGAGTGATCAGGTTTTGAAAATACCTACGCTAGATCTGCCGCAGACAAGGAGACACCCTAGGTAGTGGAATGGAGGATGCTGGATGAGAAAGGAGGTGATGGTCGCGATGCTCGCCGCTTGCTCTCTCTTGAGGTTGTGGTGGGTGTAGATAACACTTTTATCCGGTTGATCTTCTGCCCGGAGCACCTCTCGTATCTCTGGAGCGTATTGTGGACGACGTCTACGGATCTGGTGTCCTCGGTGGAGAATAGAGGATGTCGTCAGCGAATGCCAGGTGGGTGATGATTGGGCATCCGCTGGCAGTGTGGTAGTGCTGGAAGTTGGGGGAGCCCGCCATCTGATTAAGGTTTCTGCTCAGAGCGTCCGCCGTGATGATGAAGATGGTAGAAGACAGAGGATCTGGTTGCCTAACCCCACGACTTGATTTGAAGAATCCGTTCGTATGGCCGTTAATAACCGTGGAGAACTACGAGTTGCTGATCGATCTCCACACGATGTTGGTCCAAGTTTCAAAAAATCCGAAGGCACTGAAGACCCAGATCATGAATTGCCAATCTAGTCTGTCGTAGGCTTTTTCCATGTCCAATTTGATGTCAATGTTGCCCCCTCTTGCTGGAAGCTTCATGCAGGTGACTAACTCTTGGGCCAACATAATGTTATCTTGGATATTTCTTTCCCGAACGAACCCACTCTGCGCCTCCGAGATGATCTTGGGGAGAAGGCCTGCCATGCGGGAAGCGATGATCTTGTTGGTGAAGGTGCACGACTGATAGGGCGGAAGTTGCAGAATGTCTCTGGGTTGTCTTTTTTCGGAATGAGGATTAGGTTGGTGCTCGAGATGGCTCTTGGGTAGGTAGTGTCACGCCCCAGAGCCAGAATACCGGAGAGCGGGGATCAGCCAGCTACGTATTACGGGTAGATGAATACCGTATAATACGATCAATGCTGTCTAAAAGACAAGGGGGTACATACTACATAAAAGTCTCACTAGGGTTACTCAACCTCTATTTTCTCAATCATTCAAACAAGAAGCAATAATAGAGAACATGTAATATAAAGCAGTAAGGCGTCCTAAATGCTTAGTCAAAATGTTCTTGAGATCTGGCTGTACAAAACATACCCAGATGGTATAGCAAGGTATACACAATCGTTATCAGCTGCAGTCTGACTTAGTTATAATTATGTAAAGGTAAGTACAAACAGTCCGACTAATATGTCGGTGCCAAATGGCAAATATAAAGTAAGTAGCAAAACGAGCAGGGAAGTAAAGAACCCACTCGTGTCCTCCTGCGATCATCCCTCTAGTATTGACCATCTTGGAGGTAGAAGTAATCTGAGTCCTCGGGAACTGGCTTTAGATCTGGCCATGCAAAACCAGAGAGGTTAGACCTCTAATAGCAAGTACCACAAGGAAGCACGACATGAGAATTAAAACCAGTAATAAGAGTTGAGAATATGATACATAGGTCTCTGCTTGCTACTGGGATTTCACACACATCACGACACTTCAAACCAACTTCCCAACCAAACAAGGACAGAAGTTGACCCATCATGTCCTGACATTCTGATCATCTCAGTAGTTAACATAGTAGGTACAATGCACAAACAAATCAATTTAACGCAATACAACTACTACGGCTTGCTAACTATGAGTTCCAAGTTATCCTGGAAATATGTAATAAGGGATTCCTCAGTTATTACTATGCACAAACAAGGCTAATCTACCCAATAATCAATTGTGCCAGTCATGAATTAGACGAGTCCCAGCGGGACGCCCGTCATCAGTATACAGTAAATAAATATAAGCAGATACCGCTCCCTGCCCGTGTGTGCAGATTTACAGTATCTGTAGGAATCAGCCGGCATGTCGGGGCACTAATTGCCCCAAGGATGGCTGCCATATAAGAACTCGGGAATCCATTCTCTCCATGCAATCGTTATTTTATTTAACTTAGTAGTCCCTATGTTAATTGAAATCCCATGCCGTAGATCATGGTTATTCAGAATGAGTACTTCCATACAGAGTACAATATGCATAACTCTACAACGATACCCGTACGGTTAGGTTGTAGGTCTTAGTGTAATGCAATAATCAAACCTAGCCACGAAATAATCATGCCTTGACTGTAAAGTACACATGCCACTTTTATAGAAATTCAGTTGAAGCCTACATGCGTCCATATGCCAATGTTCGGGATCGGCTAGTCGATTGCAATGGTTCATAGTTAATATGAACGTGTCTTATTCAGTTTCAGTAAGACGACTAGCCAGTCTCTTTAGTTCCAACTAGGAACGCATGATCAATCATTTAGTCAAGGTAACAATCAATGTCAATTCGTGCCAAGGCATGAAAGTCAAACTAGTATTTAGTATGGTCGAGTTTATAACTCTCAGGGTTAAGTTTCAGTCATTCTGGGTATCCATGAATCAATCGAGACACAAGGCACATTCCACATAACAATCTGTATTAACAATATTAACATATCATGATTATATCGGGTTCATGTCAAAAGGCGTAAGGATATAATAGGGGAATGCCATGTATGTAAAAAGGAGTACGCTCAATAAATTATGCGTAATGAAGTTTACGCATGAGGAAAGTTTGCGTAAAGAATAATGTTACGCATGAAACATTGTACGCGCATAAAATATTGTACACGTAAAAAGTAACGTTACGCGTAAAACATGTACGCGTAATAGGATATCTTTACGCGTAAAAGGGATACGCTCCATAAGGAATAAAGTTGCGCGTAAAAACTCGTCTTATGCCAAGCTAGAATAGTATGCGAAAAAATAGAGTTAAGCGTAAAAACTCATACGCGTAAAGAGAAACGTTACACGTAAAACATTGTATGCGTAAAGAGTCAAAGTTTACGCATGAATCTTGTATACGTAAAGAATAGTGTTACGCGTGAAACATTGTACGTGTAAAGGGTCGAGCCACGCGTAAAGAGTCAGGTTTACGCACGAATTAATACGCGTAAAGAGTAATACGCCAAGCTAAGTCAACTTGCTTAAAACAGATTCATGCTAACACGAATGATCATGGGCGTAGAGCTTGATATTATGCAAGCACGTATAAACGTGTGCGTAGAGCCTGATATTACGCTGGTACGTAAAAATGTGGGCGTGAAGCTCCTCCCGAACTCCAAATTCCATGGAACCTTCATTCCAAGCCGAAAATAGGATTTTCACGGGTCAGAATGGCGTATAACACAATCTCAACAATCTGGAATGAACAAAACTTGGCAATAAGGAGGTTTGATAGATCAAAACCAATGAAATCCAAAAAATAATAATTTCTAGATATACAAAAATGAGACTTCAAGATGCAAAGTGCTAAGTTCTAAACTATCTTAGAATCACGAGAGGAAGATAAATGAACCATAAAAATGGGTTCTCATATGGAAGCAAGATGTACTTGCCTATGGGTTTGGTAGGTGGAGAGAGTTATGAGGAAGAAGAAGAGTAAATGAGAAAGAAGAAGAATAAAGAGAGAGAAAGGGGTTGGGGCTTTAAATAAAAATATGGTAGGTGGAGAGTTGGGTTCGGTTCATGATGAACCATCAAAATTTGGAAACAAACCGAACCAAGCCGAACCCAAGAGCAGAAAATAAAATACAGAAAAATAATTAGCAAAAAATTAAAGGAATTAAATACAGAATAAATGCATAATAAATATTAAATAAATACATTCAAGCAGTACACGTATTAAAATACGTATTCCGGGAACGGGGAGTGACATCTCTACCCTCCTTAGAAAAATTTTGTCCTCAGAATTTCAAATCCAAGCAGGATAGAAATATCAGGGCCAAACTAATCTAAGTACAGCAATTTTAGCTAGCAAGCAATCATTTTTCAATACCAATAGCAAGTAATATATCTATGTTTATCAATCTACGACATCAAGCAATTTCTACTCATAGGGTGATAAGCGTAAGGAATTAAGATAATTAAGGTACACGGAAAGAGATATACCTTGTGAGTCAAATAGGTGCGGATACCGTGATCGGATATCATCCTCACGTTCCCACGTTGACCGCTTAAGGAGTGATGACCCCAAGCAACACGGACAAGGCTAATTGTTCGGTTCTTGAGTATCTTCTCCCTTCGGTCTAAAATGGACACCGGCTGTTCTTCGTAAGACAGGTTGGTACCAACAACCAGTTCAGAATGATCGAGGATATAGCTTGGGTCCGATACATACCTACGCAACTGAGATACATGAAACACATCATGCACCTCTGGTAACAAAGGTGGAAGGGACAAACGATAAGCAACATTGCCGACCCTATCAAGGATAGCAAATGGGCCCACTTATTGCGGACTCAGCTTCCCGCAAACGCCAAACCTAATGACCCCACGAGTAGGTGAGATCCGCAAAAACACGTGGTCCCCATCAGAAAATTCTAGCGACCTATGATGGTGGTCCGCCCAATGACGGTGTCGATCTGGCGCAACTCGAAGTCGCTCTCTAATTCCCTTAACCACTTCAACCATCTGAACAATCATCTCTGGGCCTAACATCTTTCTCTCCCCAATATCATCCCATACAAGTGGCGACCTGCACTTCTCGCCGTATAGTGCTTCAAATGGAGCCATCTGGATACTGGCTTGGTAACTGTTGTTGTACAAAAATTCGACTAAGTGCAGGTGACTCTCCCAAGACCCTCCAAAATCTAGGATGCAAGCTCGTAATATATCTTCTAAAGTCTGAATTGTTCTTTCTGATTGCCCGTCCGTTTGGGGGTGGTAAGTCGTGCTAAATCTTAACTTGGTACCCAGACTAAGATGTAAACTCTTTTAGAAATGCGACGTAAAATGGGTATCTCTATCTGATACTATACTGACAGGGACCCCATGCTGCCTGACTATCTACTGTATATACAATTCTGCCAACCTTTCTGTAGATTGCCCTACTCTAAAAGGAAAAATAATATGCCACCTTCGTAAGCCGATCCACTATTACCCAAATAGCATCCTTACCACTTGGTGATCTCGGTAAATCGGTCACAAAGTCCATTGTGATATGCTCTCATTTCCATTCCGGGATAGGAAGCGGTTGTAATAATCCAGCTGGCCTTTATTGTTCTGCCTTCACTTGCTGACATATCAAGCAACGAGAAATGAATCTTGCTATCTCTCTCTTCATTCCGTTCCCCCAGAAGTGCTGCTTAATATCTTTGTACATTTTGGTCCCTTCGGGGTGTATAGAGTACTAAAAACTGTGGGCTTTTGTCATAACCTCCTGTCGGATATATCCACTAGGCACACATAGACGTGATCCAAATCTAAGTGTACCATCTTCGTGAATTTTCATCTCTTTCCTGAGTCTCGACTCACATTCTGTCCTAAGCTTCTGAATTCTTGGATCCCGTACCTGAGCTGCCTTGATCCTGTCTACCAAGTCGGATTGAACTCGTAGACTTGCCAGAATTCCTATATCATTAGAAAGTATAACCTCGATGCCCATCTCTTGAAGGTCTTCTAAAATATGCTTTTGTGATGTCAACATAAATGCGCCACCTCTCCTGCTAAGAGCGTCTGCTACCACATTAGCCTTGCCTGGATGATACTGAAGCTCTACGTCGTAATCCTTGATCAATTCTAACCATCTTTTCTGTCTCATGTTCAGTTCCTTCTGAGTAAAGATGTACTTCAGACTCTTGTGGTCTGTGTACATGTCCACTCGATCACCATACAAGTAATGCCTCCATAGCTTCAAAGCAAATACTACGGCCGCCAACTCCAAGTCATGAGTTGGATAATTCTTCTCGTGGTCCCGAAGTTGCCTAGATGCATACGCTATCACCTTTCCATGTTGTATTAGGACACACCCAAGTCCTTTTCCTGACGTATCGTAATATACAGTAAAACCTCCGGGTCCAACCGGTAATGTAAGAATAGGTGCCGTGATCAAGTTCTGCATCAAATTCTCAAATGATGTCTGGCACTCTGTCGACCAAATAAATGGCACATCCGTCCGTGTCAAGCGGGTCATGGATGCTGAGAGTCTTACAAAGTCTGATACGAACCTTCTGTAATATTCTGCCAATCCCAAGAAACTATGCATATCTGCTATGGTCTTAGGTGTTGGCCAACTCTCTACTGCTTCTACCGTCTTGGGATCTACTGCTACTCCAGCCCCTGATATGATGTACCCCAAGAATGAAATTCGATCTGTCCAAAACTCACACTTGCTGAGCTTGGCATACAACTGGTTCTCTCTCAGAACCTGCAATACTTTCCTGAGGTGATCTTCATGCTCTTCTTCACTAGCTGAGTATACGAGAATGTCATCGAAGAACACAACAACAAATTGATCTAAGTACTACATGAAGATGCGGTTCATCAAATCCATAAATATTACGAGAACATTGGTCAAACCGAACGGCATTACTAAGAATTCGTAATGCCCGTACTTGGACCTGAATGCCGTCTTAGGAATATCCTCTTTCCGAACTCTCACTTGATGATACCCTGATCGAAGATCTATCTTGGAGAAAACCCTTGCTCTGCTCAACTGATCAAACAAGTCGTCGATCCTTGGTAGTGGGTACTTGTTCTTTACTGTTGTCGCGTTGAGCTTTCTGTAGTCAATGCACAATCTTGATGACCCATCCTTCTTCCTACAAGTACCACTGGTGCTGCCCATGGTGATTCGCTAACTCGAATGAACTTCTTCGCCTTCAGTTCCTCTATGTGTTGATATACCTTGGCCTATTCTGAATCTGCCATTCTGTAAACTCGATCTGATATCGGTTTAGTTCCATGTGCCAATTCTATACTGAACTTAATATCCCTAACCAAGGGTAGACCTGGAAGTTCTTCGGAAAATATATCTAGAAACTCTTCTACGATCTTCGGAACCTGAACTTCTTTCATTGCCGTCACTACTCCTTCTTCTTGTTGAGTTGCCACTGATCTGAGTAAGGTGAACCGCTCCATGCCTGGAATATTAAAAGATACACTCCTTCTACGATAATCTATTGTCGCATGACTGTCTTTCAGCTAGTCCATGCCTAAGATAACATCGAAATTTCCAACTGAAAATTCTATCAACCTGGTGGGTAAGGAACGCCCGTACACTACAACTCTACACGCTAGAATAACTCTACTAACTCCTACGAGCCCATTACCAGTGAGTATATTCAATCTCCCTGGCAATGCCTCGAATTCCAGTCCTAGTCGTGTCATAAATTGTGCATATATAAATGAGTGTGATGCTCCTGAATCAAATAATGGTACTGCGGGATATGAGGCGACGAAAATGTTACCTGCCACAACATCTCCCGATGCCAATGCCTCTTCCAAAGACAGATTAAAATCCTGCCCTTGTCTCCTTGTTGGTTCCTATGCTACGGCCTAGCCTGGTGTTGCTGCTGGCCCCTGGCTTGGTGATGCTGGGGTGGTCTTTGTTGTTGCTGCTGCATCGGCGGTCCCTTCTGCCGAAACATCTGAGCCTGTGATATGACAGGCGTTGTGCCAACAGCCTTATTGCTACCGTTGGTCCTTGATACTGGCCTGCCCCTGGTGCTGGCAGAGCCGGATACTGTTGCACTGGGCCTCCTGACCTCGTACTCATGGGACAGATGGAAACCCGATGATCTGGACTTCCACATACCAAACACTGTCCAGTTCAATGCCCGACACACGCCTCTAGTGTGCCCTGTCTTTCAACAATATGTGCAGCCCGTTGGAGGTTGCTAGTTCTTCCTCTGTTGCTGCTTGCTGCTGCTGCCTGACTGGTGGTGCTGGCCCTCGTATCGCCACATCGTGAATACGAATGCCAGGGGATGGTGCTGTTATTAGGGGCGCTACTCACCTCTCCTCCTTCAATCTGATTATGAGATCTCTTCTGACCTCCAGTCCTTGCTGTGATCCTCTGGATGGTGATCTCATGCCTTCGGGTTGCCGTCAACACCTCATCAAAGGTCTGATAGTTGTGCCCCTCTATCAATTGCAAGAGTTCAAGATGGAACCCTTGCTGAAATCTCATAGCCCTCTGGCTCTCCGTTGCTACCATATCCGGGGCAAACCTACTCAGTCTGCAGAACTCTGCTGCATAAGCATCCACTGTCTTACCAGCCTGCTTGAGGTTTATAAACTTCTGTTATAGCTCAAACTGTGCCACAACTCCATAGTACTTCGTCTTGAATCATAGTAAAATCGTCCCAAGCAACAGGACGTCTGATGCCCTACTTCTTCTGATTTCCACCAATCACGTGCGAGGTCCTGAAGTAACAACTTCACTTGATCCACACGTTCTTCTGCCGGTACCTTAGCTGCTATCAGAATAGCCTCAATATCTTTAAGCCATGCATCTGCTGAAACGGCATCTTCCGTGCCTTCGAAACGTCGGGGGTTGTACTTACAAAATCTGGTTGATGCTCCTGAAGGATATCTTTACGTGTAAAGGAGTACGCGTAAAAAGGATATGCTCCACAACTTCATTTGATCCACACGTAAAACATGTACGCGTAATAGGATATCTTTACGCGTAAAGAAGTACGCGTAAAAGGGATACGCTCCATAAGGAATAAAGTTGCGCGTAAAAACTCGTCTTATGCCAAGCCAGAATAGTACACGTAAAAATAGAGTTACGCGTAAAAACTCATACGCGTAAAGAGTAATGCGTAAAACATTATATGCGTAAAGAGTCAAAGTTTATGCATGAATCTTGTATGCGTAAAGAATAGTGTTACGCGTGAAACATTGTACACGTAAAGGGTCGAGCCATGCGTAAAGGTTGCACACGTAAAGAGTCAGGTTTACGCACGAATAAATACGCGTAAAGAGTAATACGCCAAGCCAAGTCGACTTTCGTAAAATAGATTCATGCTGACAGGAATGATCGTGGGCGTAGAGCTTGATATTACGCGAGCACGTATAAACGTGTGCGTAGAGCATGATATTACGCTGGCACGTAAAAACGTGGGCGTAAAGCTCCTCCCGAACTCCAAATTCCATGGAACCTTCATTCCAAGCCAAAAATGGGATTTCCACGGGTCAGAATGGCGTATAACACAATCTCAACAATCTGGAATGAACAAAACTTGGCAATAAGGAGGTTTGATAGATCAAAACCAATAAAATCCGAAAAAATAGTAATTTCTAGATCTACAAAAATGAGATTTCAAGATGCAAAGTGCCAAGTTCTAAACTATCTTAGAATCACGAGAGGAAGATAGATAAACCATAAAAATAGATTCTCATGTGGACGCAAGATGTCCTTGCCTATGGGTTTGGTAGGTGGAGAGAGTTATGAGGAAGAAAAAGAGTAAATGAGAAAGAAGAAGAATGAAGAGAGAGAAAGGGGTTGGGGCTTTAAATGATGATATGGTAGGTGGAGAGTTGGGTTTGGTTCATGATGAACCATCAAAATTTGGAAACAAATCCGAACCAAGCCGAACCCAAGAGCAGAAAATAAAATACAGGAACATAATTAGCAAAAAATTAAAGGAATTAAATACAGAACAAATGCATGATAAATATTAAATAAATACATTCAAGCAGTACACATATTAAAATACATATTCTGAGAACGGAGAGTGATAGGTATCTCCCTGGAGGAAGGCGGAGACCGTACTATGAATGTCTCCCTTGATGATATCCCATCATGTACGAAAAAACGTTTCCGAAAATCCGTCTGACCCGGGAGCACTGTGTTCATCGAGGGCCTAGACAGCGTCTTTATTTCGTCCTCTGAGGGGGCTGTTCGAGCCGGGTGTTGTCGGTGTCACCGACGAGATGGAGAACGTTGTCTAGGAAGGCGTTGTCTTTGGTGACTGTATCTTTAGAGAATAGTCTGGAGTAGAACTTAGCAGCCTCCGCTTGTATGCCCTTAGGATCGCTGATGTTGGTACCGTCGTCTCCGGCAATCTGGTTGAGGGTGAGTTTTTGCCTGCGACCATTAACACGGGCGTGGAAAAAGCTGGAGTTGTTGTCCCCCTCACTGTCCCATTTGATCCTGGCTTTCTATTTCCAAAAATCAGTCTCAATTTTTAGCCTGAATTCGAGGATGGCTTTGGTGAGGTTCAGCACCTTCCTGGACTCAGGCGAACTAGTCGGTTATGTATCTAGCTTCGACGCGGGTAACATCATCTCGGCCTCGCGAATGGCTTGAAAAGATGTCGTCATAAGCTTGCTTGCTCCATGCCGCCAGAGCTTTCCTTGTGGCTTAGAGTTTGTAAGCCACCCGGTTGAGAGGTTCGAGGGAATCCAGTGCTGTTCCATGCTTTCGTGACCACACCCAGGAAATTGGAGCTGCTCGCTCCAGAAGTATAGGAAACGAAGCTTTTCTGGGCTTGATGGAGGTGCTGGCAATTTCCACCAGCAAGGGTGCGTGGTCTGATTCTGTGGCGTTAAGGTGGAAGAGCTTGGAGGTAGACCCCATCCCTAGCCATTGAGCGTTGGTTAAAGCCCTGTCGAAGCGGGAGAATTGCCTACGGTCGCCTAGCCTGTATGTTTCACCAGGTGAATGCAGTTGCCTATGAACGGGAGGGTAGTTAGGTAAGAGTTGAAGATGAAATCGTTGAAGTCTTGTATGGCTGAAAGGGGAGGGTGGCCTCCAATTTTCTCATCTCTTGCAGGTGATAGCGTTAAAGTCCCCAATTAAAGCCATGGAAGGTTATGGTTGTGATTGTTGATGTTCAAGAGGTCATTCCATAGGTGTCTGCGATCCGCGATGTCGCAGCTGCCGTGAATCACAGAAAGGATGGCAGCGGTTAGGGATCAAATGGTAGTTTCATCCAGCAGGAAAGGGCTTGGCTGGAATCATGGATGACTCCGATTTGAACGGCCTTGGAACATAGGATCCAAATGTCATGTCTGCCAGCTATGGCTGAGTGAAAGCCTAACTGCAGTTGGATGGATTTGAGTTTTCTGTAAGGGATTTTGGGTTCGATGATAATAAAGATGTCAATCTTGTGAGTTTTCTTAAGGCCGATAATTTTCCTTATAGTAGGTTTGTTCGCAAGACCGCAGACATTCCAAGAGAGGATGTTCAGCATTATTGGAGTTTTGGGTGGTGTTGGTTGGACCGCTTAGCAGTGGATCTAGTGTACATGGATGGGGACTTTGTGGACCCTTTCTTGTCCGATTTCCTGGTAGAGATAGATGCTCCCCCCGTCGTGTTGGACGAGGTTATGGGTTTCTCAGAGCTTTGTGGGCGTACGACCGTTTCTCCTGCCGAATCGAGATCGGCTTGTTCCGGCGGAATGAGGAGGGAGGCGTCGAAGATTTTAATATGGTCGCCTTCCGCCTGTAGAGGGAATCCTGCGGCGATAACCTGCAGGCCTCTTCTAGCCTGCTCTGGCCCTAGAATAGCCAGAGCGTCAATGGTAGAATTTCCGTGCGCTGTTTGGTGATTGGTGGCGGGCGGAAGTGCCGGAAGGGACTCCTCTGCTTCCTCAAGGGATGGGGTGCTGAGATCCTCTGAGTCCGAGCTGGGGTCCTTGATGAGATCGTCGGGAAGAACCAACTCCTTAGAGGAGCTAATAGCCTCTACCACGAGGGCGTCGAACTGATTGGACAGAGAAAGGGCAGGGGTGTAATGGGATCACGGCTTTCTCCATGGAGTTGCCTCTGTCGGACTTTTCTTCGTTGGAGTTGAATCTGGTGTGGGAGTTCGGTAGGGGAATCAGGGGTGGTTGGGCAGTTTTTTGAAGCATGTTTCCTTTGGGGTTGGGTTCTGGCCGCTCCGGATTCTTTCTTAGCTCAGGGTGGATACGGAAGCAATGCTTGGATGAGTGACCGCGAAGATGGCAGTGGGTGCAGAAGATGATGTGATTGTCGTAGATAATTTGTTGGGTGCGAGTTCGGTTGCCAAGTTAATGCGTATGTGGCTTGGGGGCTCCGAGGTTAGGTCGAGCTCCACATATATCTTGGCATAGTGTGCTTTAGTCAGATTACTGGTTTCAGCAGCGACGGCTACAAAAGTTTTAAAGGAGTTGGCTATACACCTAAGGGCTGCCGGAACAAAGCAAATAAGGGGAAGATTGGGTAAGGAGACCCAGGCGGCCACCGTCGATGAGTCTTCATCGGTGTTAAAGTTCGGTGACCACTTGATAATCTTTATCAGGTGGGAGTCAACTCTTCCGGTGCCTTTGGACCACACTGTCTTGTGGTCAAGATCGGAGGAAAGGTGTAGCAGGATATGCCTCGGGTCGAAGGGGGCTACCTTGTACTCAGCCGATAGCTACCAATCGGCTATAACCTCTACGATCCTGGCGAGTTTGGGACAGCCTGAGGAGAATTTGAGGACGAAGGAGTAGAGGAAAGAGGTGGCCAGAGACGAGAGTTCCTGGTCGGTGAATGGTACAGTCGCATGGACACTGTCGACGGATATTCTATTTCGAGAAGAGAGACGTCCTGGATCAGGGGCCCCGTCTTGGGGGCCCTGTCCGGACGAAGGATGTCGGCAAAGGAAGGGGTCAGGCAAGGAGAAGGACCCAATGGTGGTCTACCCGGAATCTGGGTTGCGCTAGGGGACGCAGAGCCCAAAGGGGTTTGGAGGCGCTTGGGGACGGTGGGGCCTGAGTTGCGCCCAATAGGGCCCATGGGTTGGATCAGGAGGAAGGTAGAAATCAGGGGGCACCCGCGCTAGGGAACGAGGCAAGGTTGCACCCGGAGGGGGCAGCTGTTGGGAGACCACGAAGGGACCATAAAGCGACGAGGGCAAGACTAGGAGACACTGCCGACCAGCGCCGTAACCCAACGGGCACAGCAGCCAGGCCGTATAGGAAAGGAGCATCACGTCGCCGGAAGAAGCTGGCGAGGACGAAGAGGGTAGAAGAGGAAGTGGACGAACGAGGTGGGTTGCGCCCCCAGGTGGCGCAAGGGGAGAAGCCCCCACCACGACGGGTATTGAAGCCAGCCAAAGGGGAGGTTCACGACTAAGCGTGCAGGATACCGCTGGGGAAGGGAAGCTCCCCCGTGAGGCACAACCAAAGGAGGTGGGCCAGTAGGGTCGGAGAGGGTGCCCAAATAGGCGGACTCTCCCGTACCCAAAGGTACGCTATAACCAGCGAAGGCCACGTGGCCAGGATGGACTGCGCCAAAGGAGACCCCAGGGTTGACTGCGCCAACAGGGCCAAACGGTCTGTGGAAGCACCCAAAAGGTCGGACGGACCTGCACCAAAAGGTGCGCGACATCCAGGGGAGGCCACGTGGCCAGGGTAGACTGCGCCAGAAGCGCCCAAAGGGGCGCTGCGACCAGCAAAAGCCGCATGGCCAGGGTTGACTACGCCTAAGGAGACCCCCCGGGTGGACTCCGCCAGGAGGGCCAAACGGGTTTGTGGAAGCACCCAAAAGTCGGTCTGACCTGCACCAAAAGGTGAGCGGCAACCAGGGAAGGCCACGTGGCCAGGGGAGACTATGCCAGATGAAGCGTGGACTGCGCCAGAGGGCTGCTCAGTCCTCAAGGGAGGCTCGAGGACCGAGGGCACGTGGCCCCTTGCGGTCTGTCTCCCACAGGAATTCAAACTTGGAAGGCCCAGGGAGCGGAAAGAGACGGCTCGGGCCTGAGGGGGGCTCCTCCGAACCAGAGGCTCGGGGGGGCCGAAACGGCAGCGATGCCCGAGGGAAAGATGGGGGTGACGGCCGAAGGGAAGGCCCCGGAGGGAGAGGGGGAGTCGGCCGAGGAAGAGGGTTGAAGGAGGAGGGTGGTGGGGGGGTTGGCGGACGGGCAGCGGAGAGGGAGGCGCTGGGGAGAAGGAGAGCAAACAGTATCGGAAGGGTGTAGGACCGTTGAGCACCTCTAGAGGGGGGTGAATAGAGTGAGTACGAGTGCAGAGGAAAATAATTACCAATTTAAAAATTTAAACTATGGCAGTAAATAAGACATAGTAAATAAATAAAACAAGAGATAGAGAGATCAAACTCAGTGACACAGCGATGTATACTGGTATCCCTCTGAGAGGACTAATCCAGTCTCGAGTACTCTTGCTTGATGTTAATCCACTAAGGCACAAGCTAATTGAGAGCTTGCAGCCTCTTACAATACCGTGCTTGGTGATAAGTGCACGACCAACTTCATAACACCGTGCTTGGTGACGAGCGCACGACCGGCTCCACAACAAAGATAAATGCTGTACTTTGAACAACCTCTTTACAACTCTGCGAACCAAAAAACTCTAGATCGAAATAGATATTACTGGCTTTGGCTAAGAGGAGTATAGGTGTGATATGAAAACTTTTGATCGGTGAAAACACTTATTGAATAGAGAAGAGAAGATGAAGAATGAATGAGTGATTTGAAATGAAAAACTCTCTCCTATTTATAGGTGTTTTCTGGGACCGAACTCGGACATAGTTCTGGCAGAGTTCTGATGCAAAGATTTTACATATGAACGCTGCATACAGATTTGGAGGCAACGAATATTTGAATTCAAACAGACCAAACTCGGGCAGAGTTCGGACCGAACTCAGGCCAAACTCGGTTTGAGTTCTGTCTAGGAGAATTTTGAATATTTGTCAAATTCTGTTACAAAAATAAATTTGAACTGTTGGTAAAATGGAAGTATTACCTAGTCGATCTTACAATTTAAATCCTAGACTCAATAAAGATAAATACATAATAAATTATAAAATAACTCGGACTGGATCCCAATGAAAGTAATCTTCAGATACATGATTTATGTGCTTGATGATGCAGTAGTACGACGCTTGTTGATATTGATTTCACACGTCCTGAAATGGTTAGCAGTAGTTCATATATTTTGTGTTTTGACTTAAGTTCATGTCGATTATTAAAATCGGGTATGACCATGGAATGGGCCAACAAACTTCTTCATTTTGATAATTGATAAACTTGAGTCTATACCAAAATATATCTAAAAATAGAACAAATAAAATATACCTGAAAACATTTTTGTTTTGGATTGTACTCTCTTTCTCTGATTTTTTATTTGATTTTGATTTTTGGTATGTACTCCCCCTTTGTTAATAAAAAAATGGCATTTGCTCCTCCGTAATGTGTGAAGCCAACAATGTTCAACAAATAAGTAATACAAAAGATATAACCAAATAACACAAAGTGCATAAAAAGATAACTAGTACTGAAATAAACTGAGAATATCATGCATAAAAATGTCTAACTAAAAGGAAAGATACAATCATCATCATAAAGTGCTAATAAAATGTCTAACTGAAAAGTTTAGACATAACAAAAAAAACTACATCAAAAGATAGATCATCAGCTACAGTCCTATCCACTATCCACCAGCTCAAGTCCGTATCACATAGTGGGGTCGTCACCGCCAGGAGCATCAAGAGGAAAGTAAGCAGCAGTAAGATCGAAGTAAGGAAAAGTTGCCTCATCTTTGAACCTGGGTCCTGGGAAGCCTGGGTGAGGAAGGATAGTCACTGGATGTGATGGGTCCTGGGAGAGACTCCAGTGGAGATCAGCAATGCCATTCCACAACACCTGAGCCTGAGTGATATGGCGAAACTCAGAGTCAAGATAGCTCTGATGACGTTGCGCAGAGAGGGCAAAAAAGTTATCAAACCGCTGATAAAATCCTAGGTCAAAACCCGAGCAGGGGCTGGAGCAGGAGCATCAGGAGGAGGAGCCTCAGCGTCAGCATCTGGAGCAGGTTGAGCTCCAGGAGACAGAGGAAGAGTAGGGTATCGACGAGACCTGCTGAGCTCTATGGCTATGAGGAGTAGGCACAGGTTTGAAGATCTATTTCAAATCTTCGAAAGATGGAGGCCAAGTGCATGGGATAGACCAGCTTGTGCCCTGTATTTCTGCAGTTCAACATTTAGGCCATCATGGTCTTGGGAACCGAAAAAGGAATACCAAAATAGATATAATACATGGCGGACAGCTCCAAGAAAGTGATCTCATCAGATGATCCTTTCTTTGGAAGAAGAACTGAGAAAATAAACCTATGTAGTACATAAAAGTTTTGGTTGAGAGCTTTGGAAAAGACTCTTCTAGAAACAGGTCTTGGATGGCAAAGCAGTTCTTTGAAGGAGTCTAGAGTGACACCTTCAGGGAATTGGATATGATGGATATCCACTAGAGCTTCACCCACATCAGAAATATGGAAATATTTGCTGAGGTTGGTGGCGCTGAATTCTAATTCTTGCCCAGCAACGCGAGAATAGAAGTTTCTGTTTGATTTTACTTGCAAGTTGTAGTAAAACATACGGACAACGTTATCATAGATGTTATCGGCTACTTCGAAGAAGTCACGATAGCCGAGACGGTCAAATGTGGGAGCATATTCAGAAAAAATAGTAAAGTTAACACAAGCTCCAGCACATATTCTACGACCAGAGAATGAATCAAACCAAAGGTCAAAAAATTCCTTATCAGGAAATAGACTGGAATCAAAATCATCTGAACCTATGGGTCTAGCCGGACTAAAATGACTAGTATGGACGTAATCAAAAGATAAAGATCCTGCTTGCGAGGGATCAACCTGTCTTCTCTGACGCTTGGAAGCCATAGATGAGAGGATAAAGAAATTGAAGTACCTTAGAAAGGAGGAAGAAGATGAAGTAGAGTAGCCCACTAGAACTCCTTGGAAGCTTGAAGGAAAGGAGGAGAAAGAACTTTTGGAAGTGGTAGAGGGTTTTTCACTAGTTGAATGTATGAAAAAGTAGAAGGAAGGAAGGGTTTATATAGAGTTAGGGCCGGCTGTTCGGTTCTGGAAGCTGAACAGCGCTGACCGAACTCGGTCCGAACTCGGTTAGAGTTCGGTCCGAGTTTGGCTACTTGTATTTTCGAGGCCATAAATGCGGTTTTGGTGTTTAAATTATAACTTTATGACTGTTGACTTCTACATTTAATAACAGTTATTACTTTGGGTTAACTGTAGGGGCCAGATCCCAGCTAACGGTAGTCCGAAGACTAGTGCACCGTGTCGCTTCAGGCTATTTACACCTGTATGACAGAAGGGCCCTTTCGGCTTGTACCCAAAATAATTTCTGTTAAATAAATTTGAAGTTTCGAGTCATAAGATTAAATTTAATTACCATACTACACTATGAATCTGAAAATTCAAGTATACCGAGCTCTCGCCTCATTATATTAAAATGATCGTCCGCCAGTGGTTTTGTGAAAATGTCTGCTAGTTGATGATCTGTGTCAATAAACTCTAAGCAGATATCCTCGTGTTGTTGGTGATCACATAAAAAGTGATGACGAATCTCAATGTATTTTTTGCGTGAGTGACATACAGGATTCTTAGTCAGGTTAATAGTGCTATTGTTATCACAATAAATGGAAATCTTAGTGTAGTGCAGATTGTAGTCTTCTAGGGTATGCTTCATCCACAAAATTTGAGCACAGCAACGTCCTGCGGCGATTTACTTAGCCTCAGTAGTTGATAATGCTACAAAATTTTGCTTCTTGCTAAACCAAGAGACTAAGGTCTTTCCTAGGAAATGATACGTACCGCTGGTACTTTTACGGTCTACTTTGCATCCTGCAAAATCCGCATCCGAGTAACCTATCAGGTCAAAGGATTTGGTTTTAGGATACCACAAGCCGACTGTAGAAGTTCCCTTAAGGTATCAGAAGATACGCTTAACGGCACTTAGGTGTGATTTCTTAGGATTTGCCTGGTATCGTGTACAGATGCAAACACCGAACATAATATCAGGGCGACTAGCAGTTAAATATAATAAGCTACCAATCATACCTCAATACTTATGATGTTGACAGGTTTGCCACTTTCATCAATATCATGCTTTGTGGATGTTGCCATTGGAGTTCCGATAGGCTTTACATTATCAAAGTCATACTTTTCAGTATGTCCTTCGTATACTTGTCTTGATTTATGAATGTTCCCTTTGAGTGTTGTTTGATCTGGAGTCCTAGGAAGAAGTTCAGCTCTCCATCATACTCATCTCAAATTCACTCTGCATATACTTAGCAAACTTTTGACAATGTTTTTTATTAGTAGAACCGAATATAATGTCATCAACATATATTTGCACAAAAAGAATGTCATCATTTAAAGATTTGATAAACAAAGTTGTATCAACTCATCCTTTTGAAAAACCATTATCAAGTAAGAAGGCACTTAGGCGTTCATACCAAGCACGAGGTGCCTGTTTGAGTCCATAAAGTGCTTTCTTAAGCTTGAAGACATGATCAGGTTTTTGAAAATCTTCAAAACCAGGGGGTTGTTTCACAAAAACTTCTTCTTTTAGAAATTCGTTCAAAAATGCATACTTCACGTCCATTTAAATAATTTAAAATCATTAAAACATGCAAATGCATAAAAGCAGATAGCTTCTAGTCTAGCAACAGGAGCATATGTTTCGTCATAATCAATACCTTCTTCTTGATTATAACCTTGTGCACTAGACGTGCTTTGTTGCGTAGAACTTGTCCATCTTCACTAAGTTTATTTAGAATACCCATTTGGTACCAATTATCGATTGACCAATAGGTTTAGGAACGAGTTCCCAAACTTGGTTTCTCTCAAATTGATTTAGTTCCCTTGCATGGCATTAATTCAAAACTCATCAGAAAAAGCATCTTCTATATTCTTAGGTTCTATTTAGAAATAAAAGCTACATTTGCTGCTATTTCAGAATCCCTTAGAGAGGAGCGTGTACTTACACCTTTTGATACATCACCTATGATGAGTGTCTCTGGATGATCTGGTAAGAATTTTATTGAATCAAATTTTTAGTCAGATCTTCCACATGACTCTTCTCGTTTTTGCGTGTACCTTCATCGTCACTGTCGCTACATCTGTGACTATTGAGCTCATCAAAAGTAACGTTAATTGATTCTTCAACAATCATGGACCTTTTATTGAAAATTCTATATCCCTTACTCTTAGCAGCATATCCGAGAAATATCCCTTCGTCTGTTTTAGAGTCGAACTTATCCAAGTTGTCCTTGGTGTTCAGGATAAAATAGCGACATCCAAAAACTTTGAAATAAGAAATGTTTGGAATCCTTCCAAACTATAGTTCATATGGTGTTTTTTCGAGATAGGTCGAATTAACACCCTATTTAAAATATGACAGGCTGTGCTAACAGCTTCTGTCCAAAAATATTTAGGAAGATTAAACTGATTCAGCATGACTCTAGCCGTTTCGCTTATACGGTTCTTCCGCTCCACAACACCATTCTGTTGGAGAGTTCTTAGACAAAAAAATTTGTGGTAGTATCCACTATCATCACAAAACTTTTTGAAATCAAAATTTATGAATTCGCTACCATGATCACTTCGGATACGAGTAATCATGAAGCCTTTTTCGTTTTGTACCTTTTTGCAAAATATCTAAAATTCAAAAATAGCATCACTTTTGTTTGATAAAAAGTAAACCCAAGTAAAACGAGAGAAATCATCAACAATAACAAAAACATAGAGCTTACCGCCAAGACTAGCGACTCTACTAGGACCAAATAAATCCATATGTATCAACTGCAAAGGTCCAGAAGTACTTACAGCGTTGATGGATTTAAATGTAGACCTATGTGCTTTGTTCTTTTCACAGTCAGCACATACCATATCTCTCTTGAATGGAATCTCGGGGAGTCCTTTTACCAACTTCTTAATGCTCAATCGTGAGATAGTATCCATATTTACATGCCCTAGTCTCATGTGCGATAGCCAGCTTTCATCTAAATTAGCTACTAGGCATCTTCCTGCATTATTAGTACTCTCCAAAAAGAAAACATAAATATTGTTGATAGAACGTAAAATGTTATATTTTTTCCCTTAGTGTTCACCATTTTATGCTCATTTATGACTATAGGTACTCATTATATTTATATTTTGCTGTAGGATAATTTGGAGACACTATGTGTAAAATGGAGCTAAAATAATTCTGGACAGTTTTGACACCTTTCACCAAAATGGGCATAACTTTCTCATCCGAAAAGCAATAGAGGTGATTCAAAAAGTTTTGGAAATCTAAGACACAGGGCTAAAACTTTTATATTTTGTGTTTTTCGCAAATCAAGCTTCATCATGGACGAAATCAGACTTGAAGTTGGGTCAAAGATGCTGTGAACAAAAATAGGAACCAAAACAACCATGTTCCTACTTGTTCTATGACTTATTCTATTTGGTTTGAGAAGTAACTTTTAGAGGATATGTGGGGAGATATTGTGGTCTTGACCAACTAATTTATGGTGTATAAAAGGGGGAAAAATCATGAGAAGAATACACAACACAACTCTTCTTCTTCTTCTCCAACTTTTCTTTTGAAGTTTTGATAAACATGTGCGGCTAGAAGTCTTGTTGGTCGAAGTGTACGGAAGCCTTGGAATCAATAAACTTTGAGATCTAAATTGTTTTATAAATTTGAGTTATGCTTTGAATATTGAATGTTTTTCTATGCCAACTTTCATGATTGTTTTGTTTAATTACTAGGAGGCCTACTAGTTTATTATTCATTTCGATCTACCGCTAAATTAGATATCAAATCCAATTGTTTGATGTTTCTAATTTATGAAACAACCAAGATTTAATGAGCTGCTTTGTTTTATTAGATCTTAGGGGAAAAGCATTTGACAAAATTAAATACAACCGCTTGTGCTTGTATTGTTTTGCTTTATCGATCTCTTTGTTCTTAAGAAATTACTAGATTAAATCTTTAGCGCTTGTCTAAGATTATTTAGTAATTAAAGTTAATTAGGTCACTTGTATCTAATTAACTAAGCCTAAGAGAGATAGGAAGATACTTCCAACGATAAATATTCAAAGTATGATTTAATTTATGCTTGCATCGATGATCAATTTTATGATTTCCAATGGTGAATGTTCACTGAGACCAATATTTGTTCCTTGATTGATTTTAATACTTTAATTGCTTTAGCTCTTCTTAAATTTTCTTTTTAAAACTCTCTCCCCAATCCTTGTTCACATAGCATAAAATTTATACTAATTACTCTCCATGGGATCGATCCTTACTCTCTCTACTACATATAATTTTAAGAGTAAGGTTTTATTTTGGGTGCCTGCGACAGCACACCAAATTTTGGCGCCGTTGCCGAGGAGTAATTTTAGTTAATTTTTGTGTTTTTGTGATCTTTATTTCATTTTGTAATAAATAATTTTTTCTATTAGCCAAAAAAATTAACAGGACATGATGACCAATTCTCAACAATTTGGCACTTGGCTGGATCTTCCATCTAGGCACGCTAACGAGGTAAATGTTTCTTCTTTTCAACAACAAATTGCTAGTTTAACTTCTCTTGTTCATCAAATGGTTGTAGGTGGTAACATGCAAACAACAATGGCTTGTGAGATTTGTTCATTAGTAGGGCATCCAACTAATATGTGTCCAATACTTGAAGACGAGCCCAATGTAACTCAAAATTTTCCAAGTTACCAGTAGTACATGCAACCATATCTCCATGAACAACAATCGAACCAAACTTCTAATTCTGGTATGTCTTTAGAAGATATTGTTAAGTCTATTGCCACTAATACCTTACAATTTCAATAGGAGACAAAGGCCAGTATACAGGAGACGAAGGACAACATCCAAAATCTGAACAATCAAATGAGCCAAATGGTTACAACAATTAAAAATTGGAGGCACAAAGTTCGAAAAAATTACCATCTCAAACGATAATAAATCCGAAAGAAAATGTAAGTACACTCGTTTTGAAAAATGGTTGAGAGGTTGACAACCTAGTAAAAGAAGCATCTACATTGCCAAAATAAGAAGAAGAAAGAAACAGCGCTGTAGTGCAAACATTCCTAATGACGACATAGTACCTAATGCACATGAAGTTTTTGAACTTAATGACAAAGATGGATTTAATATTGTCGTCAGCGAACATCTCAAAAAAAAGAATGTGGAGCCAACCTTGAGAAATAATTTGCATAAAATTGTTGCATGGTTGAATAATTTTATAAAAAGACAACAATCAGGTAATATTCTTATATTTCATTTTCGATTTCTGACAAAAGGCCTTTATCCTCTGTTTTGCAGGCCTCTATCCAAGATGAGAAGCCCTTTCATAGTTATGTCAAGTGTGCATAAAGTCGAGCCAACGACGTATTAAACAAAGGTGCTGCTTGGGAGGCAACCCAAGGGGAGTTTGTTCTTATTCTTGCAAATTTTTTTTGTTTATTTTTGTCTTTTCTTTGCATTTAGCTTACAATGGGACAATGTCAGTTTAAATGTGGGAGGAGGGGATTTAATTACTTTAAGCAGTTTCAGTTTTTTTTATGTTTCAAAAAAAAGAGTTTTTATTTTTTATGTTTTTTTGGTTTTCTATAAAGTTTTATTTTATTTTATTTTCAAAAAAAAAGGTTTTGTTTTTCAATAATTTTTCGTTGTGTATGTCATGAGGAAGATTTAACTAAGTTTAAAAAAATTCATAACATGATTGAATAAATACTCTTTTCAACTTAGAATTAATTAGTATAGTTATTTTCCTTGAGGATGGTTGTAACTAAATTTGGTAGACAAAAGCCGGTGAGATTTTGAGCCTTTAGACTGACACATCGGTCTTACTATTTTCTTTGATGAGAGTTATTTTCCATGGACTTGTTTCTCTAGAACTTGCTTAGATTCTCTTCGAGGTCACATCGACACATGCATACATGAATATGATTAAGGCCATCTTTGTTATACGCTACATAAGCCAAATAGCCTACCCTAAAATTATTTTTCCTTTGGTTGAACCCCTTTGAGCCTTATTGCTTCTATTTTTGTGAACCCATATTACAAGCTTTAACCTGAAAAAAAAATCCTTACCCAGGCCAGAAAACTAGTGGAGCATTATGATATGTATGGGTGTATAAAAATAAGTGTGGGGGTATTTGAATTTCTAGTTTGGCTACATATTTTTATTCTCAAATTCTTGAGTTCCATCATGAAAAAAAATGATGAAAATGAAAGAAAAAAATGAAAAAAAAGATGATGAGAAAAAGACGAAAGAAAGAAAGAAGTAATAAAAAAAAGTGATGGAGGAATTTACTTTTGATATTCATTTTCATAATTCTTCCTCCAATTCCAATAAAGGGGTATGTTGAATGCTTTAAGGTCAATTTGAAGAAGCTAAATGGGGTGATTGGTTTTATATATTTTATATATGCGAGCTTGAGTTAAATCATTTTTGCTCCACTAGTTTTGATGGCTTTTGAGCTACACTCCCAAAATATATCCTACCTTAATCCTAAGCTCCGCTACAACCAATAAAAAGTCCTTATGATTTGTGTTATGCATGTGATCCAAGTGGTGGAGAATGAGAAGATATGCAAGCTTATGGTAGATCATTTCTATTGGAATGAATTTGAGCGAAACACATACCCTTCAAATATACGAGTTGAGTGTTTATTCCCGTGAGGGTCTACCAATTTAGTTTACTCTACCTTCAAATAAAATTACTTACTAAGTAATTAGAAGTTGTTTAAGAATATGTTTTCATGATATGTTATGAGTTTTGAAGAGCATGGTTATTCTTTATTTATGACATTACAACCTTGATTTTTGTTTTAAAAATAAATAAATAAGAGTTTTGTCCGAGGACGAACAAAAGTTAAGTGTGGGGGTATTTGATGAGAACGTAAAATGTTATATTTTTATCCCTTAGTGTTCACCATTTTATGCTCATTTTATGACTATAGGTACTCATTATATTTATATTTTGCTGTAGGATGAATTTGGAGACACTATGTGTAAAATGGAGCTAAAATGCAATTCTGGACAGTTTTGACACCTTTCACCATAATGGACATAACTTTCTCATCCGAAAAGCAATGGAGGTGATTCAAAAAGTTTTGGAAAGCTAAGACATAGGGCTAAAACTTTTATATTTTGTGTGTTTCGCAAATAAAGCTGCATCATGGACGAAATCAGACTTGAAGTTGGGTCAAAGATGCTGTGAACAAAAATAGGAACCAAAACAACCATGTTCCTACTTGTTCTATGACTTATTCTATTTGGTTTGAGAAGTTGTAACTTTTAGAGATATGTGGGAGATATCGTGGGCTTGACACAACTAATTTATGGTGTATAAAAGGGGAAAGAAATCATGAGAAGAAATACACACAACTCTTCTTCTTCTTCTCCAACTTTTCTTTTGAAGTTTTGATAAACATGTGCGGCTAGAAGTCTTGTTGGTCAAGTGTACGGAAGCCTTGGAATCAATAAACTTGTGAGATCTAAATTGTTTTATAAATTTGAGTTATGCTTTGAATATTGAATGTTTTTCTATGCCAACTTTCATGATTGTTTTGTTTAATTACTAGGAGGCCTACTAGTTTATTATTCATTTCGATCTACCGCTAAATTAGATATCAAATCCGTAATTGTTTGATGTTTCTAATTTGTGAAGCAACCAAGATTTAATGAACTGCTTTGTTTTATTAGATCTTAGGGGAAAAGCATTTGACAAAATTAAATACAACCGCTTGTGCTTGTATTGTTTTGCTTTATCGATCTCTTTGTTCTTAAAAATTGCTAGATTAAATCTTTAGCGCTTGTCTAAGATTATTTAGTAATTAAAGTTAATTAGGTCGCTTATATCTAATTAACTAAGCCTAAGAGAGATAGGAAGATACTTCCAATGATAAATATTCAAAGTATGATTTAATTTATGCTTGCATCGATGATCAATTTTATGATTTCCAATGGTGAATGTTCACTGAGACCAATATTTGTTGCTTGATTGATTTTAATATTTAATTGCTTTAGCTCTTCTTAAATTTTCTTTTCCAAACTCTCTCCCCCAATCCTTGTTCACATAGCATAAAATTTATACTAATTACTCTCCGTGGGATGATCCTTACTCTCTCCGTTCTTTCTGATTTTTAGTCCTCTTAGGAGTATACTTAGCATTAGGACTAAACTTAGGATGTGTCACAGGTATTGCCTGTTTGCCTAACTTGATTTCTAACTTTTTAGAAATCGCAATAGACTCTTCATATTTGCAGTCATATCTGAGAGTCTTTGTTCTGTGACTAAGTGCTTCTTCTCTATGTCATATAACTCTTGTATTTTGACATAGTCTCTTTCTTTCTTATCAACCTTGAGGATAGCCTCATGATAGTCTACTTTGAGTTTGGCTATCTCTTCCGTGTTACCGGTAGTAGACGTCTCTTTAATATCTTCAATAAGACTGGACAGTCTAGCTATCTCGGTTGTGTATGCCTTAATCTCTTTTCGAGATTGCTTATACTTGTCAAGCATATTTCTATGTTCTTCAAGTAATTCGCTAAAGGCATTTTCTAATTCATCGAAAGTAAATTCATCATATAGAGGGTTTGAGGATACCTTATCAAAAGCCATAAGACAGACATTGGCATTTCCACAGGGTATGTCTTCCTCTGTATCATTGGCATCACTTTTACGCCAGATACTTGTGTTAGCATACTTTGACTGGTTGTTACTTTTCTGCTTGAGCTTGATCTGTCGTATGGACTGCTTTTCTTCGACGTTGGACAGTCCTTCTTATGTGCCCTGACTTCTTACATCCAAAGCATATGGTTTCATCTTTATTGCTTTCTTAGATATCTCTCTTCCTTCTGTTTGATTTCAAACTTTAGGAATTTCTGAAGTTCTTCACTAGTAGAACTTGTTCATCACCACTTGATGATTCTTCCTCAGAATCATCGTATGTAGATTTTTTGGCTTGAGCTTTGAAGGAAATAGACTTTTCTTTTGGGGTTGCTTCTTCAAACTCTTGTAGATCAAGCTCATGGGTCATGAGCTTGCCTGTAACATCCAGTTTCTAAAATAAGGGTATTTTTGAAATTTGTATTTAAATATTATTATTTGTATTTAAATCATATTATAATTTTTTGGTGATTTTTAAATCATTTAAAACTGTTTTAAGTCATGACTTGTGATTTTGACGTGCTGCTAGTGAAACCCTAGAGACTGCATGACCTAGAGTCTGACCATGTCATTAGGATAATTTAATTATCATTTTACCTAGGGGTATTTTGGTCATTTGGCCTCTTTGAATTATTTCATGATTTAATGCACTGGTGATTATTGATTTTGACTTTTGATAAGCTGTAACTTAAGAGACTGTCCTAGATTTTGACCTTGACTTGGTGACCTAGTTAATATGGTATGGACCCTAGTTTACTTAAGTCAACTCAAGTTAGGACACTTAGGATCAAGTTTGAAGTAGGAGGATTGGTGAATTGGTCCATAGGCTTGAGACCTAGAAATTGGTTCCATGACTAGTATAACTTGGCCCATGGACATTAGACTAAGCCCTAACCCTAATTTTCCACTTTTTAACCAACCAGTAGGGCTCCCCCTTCCCTATAAATAGTCTCTTCCTTGATCTTGCCTCTTTTATTTTTTTCAAGCTTTGAAGAAAGAGGTAAGGAGCCATCTTCCCCAATCCATAACTTTCTCATTTCAATTCCTTTTTAACTCTAGTTTCTTGCATTAGAGCCTAATTTCCTCCTATTTTCTGATTGTGGAATTTAATCCCAGCCTTGGGACAATTTGGGAGCTTTTGGATAGCAAGGAGGAATCCCCATTTGAAGCTTTTCAAGCTTTTTGCACATATAGGTAAAACCCTTTAAATTACATTAATATTTCGTTTTCCTTGCATTTAGGGCTAGATCTAGGAGTCCCCTAGCTGTACCTCGAATTTGGGTGGATTTTGTGTCCGTTTGGTGTCTGTATCGGACACGTATCAGCGTATATATATAGGTGTTCGACGAAATATCTCTTAGAACTTTTCATTCTTGGTTTTCAAAACAAAATATATATTTGGGTAGCTAATAATGTGTAGATCATGAATGTATATGACTGAGCACGATTCTGTAGATTTTTGTGTCCAAAATGGACACGCACCTCGTGCACGACACTGCGCACAGGCCCCGTACGGTGTCCTGCTACCACACGTTCATATCCGACACGACACGACTTGGTTGGACACCAAAATTGGTGGATACCTGCGGGCAATGACTGATACCATATACGTAAAATTTGAGATGATTTCGTTGAGTGGATTGGGAGAAATCCCAACCGCACCGTCTCGACCACACGTACACACGCGCGCACAGGTGCCACTGATACGCACTTCGTACGCGGACACGGACACTTGGACACATATCAGGGTCTTAGACACGACCACCTAGACCTTGGCTACCTAGACACTTGACCACGAGACCCCTAGTGGCTTGTGTCGTGTCCTAGTGGACACGACATGTCCGCACGAGACTGTGCTGAGCACAGTTTTGATGTTGAGTTCGACCCTACTATTTGGACTCGATTTGAAACTTCATGGACACGCACACGACACTTGGACACTCCGTAACATGCTAGACACTCACCTAGACATCACACGACACCACTTTGGCCATTAAATTGCTGTAAATTGCATTTTTGAATTTGAAATTGAGGTTTTCATATTTCTGATATAGCCTTACTGTGTTCACATTCCCGAGTCCTAATTTATTTTAATTTGTTTAAAATGTAAATTTATATGTATAAATATATGTTGATGTGACTGTGATATTGATTTATATGTCTGTTGTACTGTGGTATGGTTTAATTGGGGTTTTGGGTTTTCGAAATCAGCATACTTGGGGTCAACTGATACCTCGTAGTTTTCATAAACTTTTCATTTGCTGAGTGTTGGTAAGTTGAACCAATTTACTTGAACCTGGGACTGAGAAGCTGGGTTTACTTGTAATCTAATAAAAGGGTATTTAGGGCAAGGCAGGTGATAGGGATAGGTGTGGATAGGAGAGAGATTAGAAGTGTTTTGGATTGGCTTGGCTCAGTTTTTATTGATGTGTGTTAGAAGTACAGGTGTTAGGATGAGATGACCTTATGTGTTGATTTTATTACATGTTAGTATTAACTAAGGTAGGTGTCATGACCCTACGTATGCATATTTTATAGAGCTAATGCTCAGTCCAATTTTTTTACATTGATTAAAGCCCCTAGCCTATGCTGCTCACCACACCCGATCCTAGTTATCACTTACCTGGTACACTAAAATTCTTATTTCCTGATATTTTACATCAATGTTCACTCAATCACTCATTTCACTCACTTCACCCACATTGACACTCTTACACACTCTCCTGACTTTTCCCCACTGAACTGAGAACACAAATGTTCTTACACACACACACACACATGGGATCCTGTCACACAGGTTTTCTCTTATTTTCTTGTCACACATTTAGACACACATGTATGATTGAACACTCATGCACACATTCTAACTGTCAACACACTACACTCTTTTACCTTCAACTGTCTGCACCACTCTTGATCACTGCCTCCCTATTGCATTTGATTGCCTATTTAAGCCCAGGGTTCCCCATCCTAATTTGGTTCATCCTTTAATTTTACTGCATATTTGATTTCTGTTGTCCACCCTTCCCTTTCAGTTCATTGTTCCAAAATTGATTGTTAGCTTTGTGGTACCTCATGCATATAGACATAGTTATGTTCATATATGTGATAGATAAGGTATATGTATATGTATGGATATTTGAGGTAGGGTAATATTGGATGAAGGGTAGTGTCCTTTTATATATGTGTGTATCTTAGGATATGTGTTAGAGTATGGATTAGAGAGAGAGTGGTTAGTTGTTAGTCTAGAGAGTTGGTAGGTGAGTAGGTCAGAGGATTGGTTGGTGGTTTAAGTACATTTAAGTTAGAATTAGAGTTAGAGTTTAAATTTGGTTTTGTGTTGGGTTATATGTAGAATGTATGTGAGTGAGGGATACTTGAGTGAGTTGGAAAAATTCATGTGCCTAGGTAGTAAGTGAGAGTAAAGTTTAGTTATATAGGTATAGGCATATGTCTACATGTAATAGTAAGTTTGAGTGATAGTTAGATATTAGGTTGTGGGGTTTAGTAGGGGTTATGAGTTGTAGCTATATATATGCCATTGTATAGGTTTACTTGTGAATTTGTGATATATTTATTTAGATGTATATAATTGGTAGGTAGGTAATAACTTGAGGGTATGTTTAGCTTGGCCTGGGTTGACTATAATTGACCAGAGTTTGACCAAATGACTGGTATGCCTAGTGGGTGACTAGAGTTGATCCAAAACCCTAGAATTGACCAAGTTTGACCTAGACAGTTGACCAGGTTGACTTAGAGTTGCCTTTGACCTAGATTGGCCTAAAATCATGTAGATGCATCATAAACTTTATTTACCTTATTTTTAACATATTATAACTGTACTGCTCTATTTAGGATTGTGACTCCGCGCAGACATCTAATATTACACTACTCTTTTCAGAGTATCAGGCGAGTACATTCTCTGATAGTTCTCTCATTTACTTGTCAATTACTGTACTTCAGTTCTAGTTAGTTGTATGCGATTCTCTGTTACAATACGTATGGATATTCTGGATTCATGTATACGACACATATATTGTCTGGCCTCTATTACTGGAATCATTCTGGAATCATTTACTGGTATCATTACATTCTGGCTGGACTCATCTTGAATCATTGTATCTGATTTCTGGATTCACTTGCTGGGAGGGGAAATACTAGAGTAAGGCATGTAGACATACCCCCATTTCGGAATCACCCTATGCTGGAATCAAACTGGAATGATAGCCATCTCACACCGGCCAGGTGTGTGATGTGCCGGATTACCTATAGCCTTTACATGTCGATCTCGGTATTTTAAAACACACTGCTAGAGTATAGGCTGGACTCACCCTGGAATCATTGATCACTATGACTGGGATCGTCCCTTACTGGATTCATCTTGTATTAGATTCGTCTTGTACTGGACTTATTGGAGTTGCACTTGTCTACATTACTGTTGGACTTATATTATATTACCCTGGTTCAGCTAGTTCTATTTTTACAGTCTTTATTGTCATGATTCTTCTCTTGTTTAGTTACTTACTTTCTTGCACTTTATCTGTCTTTCTTACCATCACCTGAATATAAACTGCCATGTTCATCAATACAACTGTCTATAACTGCTTTATAGTTCTCTGTCATTTACTTGGGTTTTCTAGATGAGATGTGCTCGTTCCTGTCCTGACTGGACCTGTTGTAAATTTTACAGATGATTGTCCTGAGGACACATGCCCTACATATTACGGACCAGGAGTTGGCTTAGCTACCTATGGCCCCGACACTCAGGAGTGATCATGAGATTAGCTAGTTGTCTTGTTTAGATTTCATGTTTTAGAACTTGAATTGTAATTAAGTTGAGATATGTTGTTTTGAGTTTGTTTGAGATTATATTATTTCAGTAGTTAGTTTTATTGTTATATTTAGTCTTAGTTATAATCTTCTGTATTATCATATCGTGCTTAGACTGTGATTGAGATTCCATTATATCTATACTTGTCCTCCGTTCGGAGTTGAGATTTGATAAGTACATTATATAATTGCGTGAGTTGTTGGTTAGATAGTAACTTAGAACAGCGTTCTATCGCCGACACTGCGACGTAGGCTGGGCGTTGTTACGTGCTCGTACCCTCATAGTGGGTACGGGTCGTGACACATTTTTAGTGGTGGCCCATGCAGGTCGAGAGTCGCATTAGTGCGATATCGTGGTAGTACAGTGACTTAGTTGTACTGCTGCGAGCCTGCTATAGGATTGAGAGATAGGCTTTACCGGAGAGGCACTCAATCACAGTTAGGAAAAATTCTACTTCAATTCATGCCATCTATACATCTTGCTAATGTCTTCCTTGAAAATTTACTGTCCTCCTTTGATTTATCGCTTCTATCTCAGTATTGATTCCTTTTTAATCTGTCTCCAGGATGGTCGAGACTAGATCCCATCGCTCCGGACCGAGGGATGCTGCAGAGGGGTCTGCCACCTCTCATCCTCAGCAGCAGCAGCCAGCTCCCGGTGCCGCAGTCCCAGCCCCAGTCATGCCAGCTGGGGGAGGTGTTTAGCTGCGTTCGGAGGAGCCCCTCCACCAGCAACAGGGCCCAGGCCGAGCCCAGTAGTTCCGAAGGTGCTTCAGCAGCAGCAGCCACCTTCGGGGACAGTTGATGTCGTTCAGTTGTTAGCCTTCTTCCGGCAGTACATGGAGGGTCAGCAGAGGCACACAGCAGAGCTCACGAGGCATTGATCTGGCCGTGACAGCGGTAGAGAGAGTTGCCGGTCAGCCAGCAACAGTCCAGTAGCCGTACCCTCCGAGGGAGAAGGGCATACAGGACTTTCAGAAGATGCACCCAAGGGACTTCGAGGGACAGAGGGGATCTTGTATGCCGACGAGTGGATTGAGCACATAGAGGAGATATTCAGGTTGGCTAAGATTCCGACGAGGCTCCAGATTGAGGCAGCGGCTAGCATGATGCAGGATCTGGCCCATACATGGTACCAGACCGACCCGAGGGTTGGTACAGCAGGACAGACTTGGGCAGCATTCAAAAAGCTGTTTAAGGAGAAGTTCTTCCCGATGTAGCGCTGGAAGCCCTCGAGACTCAGTTCGAGGCCCTAGTCCAGGGGAGCCAGTCTGTGGAGGAGTACTCAGGAGAGTTCTGCCGTCTGAGCAGATTTGTCGAGGGGTTGTCTGAGGCGACGAAGGCCCGGAGGTTCAGGAAGGGGTTGTCATGGAGGTGAAGTCCTATACCAAGAGTGCCCGCGGTGCCACTTTTGAGGAGATCTTGGTGGGCGCCTTAGCAGTAGAGGATGATCTTGAGCTGAGGCTCAAGAGGGGACGGGACGCTCTGGTATCAGCAGCAGTGGAGGCCAGGCCAAGAGGTCTCATGTGCAGATTCAGCAGACACAGGCACCAGTGGAAGTTCAGCAGGTGCAGCATCAATATCGGGTTCAGGACCCGAAGGCGATCATTTGTTCCTACTGCAAGAAGCCGGGACACATTTGGGAGCAGTACAGGAAGAGGTTGAAGGTTTGCTATTCTGTGGGTCAGCTACCCACCAGAAGATAGACTGTCCCATTGCACCTCCTTTTGTGGGGCTAGGCCACCTGTAGCTCAGCACCAGAGGGGTGGAGCTTTTGCGATGGCAGCCGAGGAGACTGGCGTTGCAGGTGATGGATTAACAGGTTTGACCTTCTTGTTCTTCCTCCCCACTTTTATGTGTAATTTCCCTTCGTACCTGCCAGGATATTGCTTGTGATTGCTAGATAGTGTAGCTACCCTGTTCGAGACTGTGAATCACAACCAGTAGAATTGTGTGCTTCGACTTTGATTGATTGGGGGTTTGACCTAGGAAGGGTGCGATCATCTTAATTTCGAGGACAAAATTTTTCTAGGGGGTAGACTTGTAACATCCAGTTTCTAAAATAAGGGTATTTTTGAAATTTTGTATTTATAAATATTATTATTTGTATTTAAATCACATTATTTTTTGGTGATTTTTAAATCAATTTAAAACTGTTTTAAGTCATGACTTGTGATTTTGACGTGCTGCTAGTAAAACCCTAGAGATTGCATGACCTAGAGCCTGACCATGTTATTAGGATGATTTAATTATCATTTTTAGCCTAGGGGTATTTTGGTCATTTGGCCTCTTTGAATTATTTCATGATTTAATGCACTGGTGATTGTTGATTTTGACTTTTGCTAAGCTGTGACTTAAGAGACTGTCCTAGATTTTGACCTTGACTTGGGACCTAGTTAATATGGAATGGACCCTAGTTTAACTTAAGTCAACTCAAGTTAGGACACTTAGGATCAAGTTTGAAGTAGGAGGATTGGTGAATTTGTCCATAGGCTTGAGACCTAGAAATTGGTTCCATGACTAGTACAACTTAGCCCATGGCCATTAGACTAAGCCCTAACCCTAATTTTCCACTTTTTAACCAGCCACTAGGGCTCCCCCTTCCCTATAAATAGTCTCTTCCTTGTTCTTGCCTCTTTTATTATTTTTTCAAGCTTTGAAGAAAGAGGTAAGGAGCCATCTTTCCCAATCCATAACTTCCTCATTTTAATTCCTTTTCAACTCTAGTTTCTTGTATTAGAGCCTAATTTCCTCCTATTTTCTGATTGTGGAATTTAATCCTAGCCTTGGGACAATTTGGGAGCTTTTGGATAGCAAGAGGAATCCCCCCATTTGAAGCTTTTCCAAGCTTTTTGCACATATAGGTAAAACCCTTTAAATTGTATTAATATTTCATTTTCCTTGCATTTAGGGCTAGATCTAGGAGTCCCCTAGTTGTACCTCGAATTTGGGTAGATTTGTGTCCGTTTGGTGTCCGTATCGGATACATATTAGCGTATGTACATAGGTGTTCGACGAAATATCTCTTAGAACTTTTCTTTCTTGGTTTTCAAAACAAAATACATATTTGGGTAGCTAATAATGTGTAGATCATGAATGTATATGACTGAGCACGATTATGTGATTTTTCATGTCCAAAACGGACACGCACCTCGTGCACGACACTGCGCACAGGCCCCGTGCGGTGTCCTGCTGCCACCTCGTACACGACTCGGTTGGACACCAAAATTGGTGGACACCTGCAGCCAATGACTGACACCATACACGTAAAATTTGAGATGATTTCGTTGAGTGGATTGGAAGAAATCTCGACCGCACCATCTCGACCACACGTACACACGTGCGCACAGGTGCCACTGATACGCACTTCGTGCACGGACACGAGGACACTTGGATATATATAGGGTCTTAGGCACGACCACCTAGACCTAGGCTACCTAGACACTTGACCACGAGACCCCTAGTGGCTTGTGTCGTGTCCTAGTGGACATGACATGTTCGCACGAGACTGTGCTGAGCACAGTTTTGATGTTGAGTTCGACCCTACAATTTGGACTCGATTTGACACTTCATGGACACGCACACGACACTTGGACACTCCCTAACATGCTAGACACTCACCTAGACATCACACGACACCACTTTGGCCATTAAATTGCTGTAAATTGCATTTTTTGAATTTGAAATTGAGGTTTTCATATTCTCTGATACAGCCTTACTGTGTTCATATTCCCGAGTCCTAATTCATTTTAATTTGTTTAAAATATAAATTTATATGTATAAATATATGTTGATGTGACTGTGATATTGATTTACATGTCTGTTGTACTGTGGTATGGTTTAATTGAGGTTTTGGGTTTTCGAAATTAGCATACTTGGGGTCAACTGATACCTCGTGGTTTTCATAAACTGATTTCATTTGCTGAATGTTGGTAAGTTGAACCAATTTACTTGAACCTGGGACTGAGAAGCTGGGTTTACTTGTAATCAATAAAAGGGTATTTAGGACAAGGCAGGTAATAGGGATAGGTGTGGATAGGAGAGAGATTAAAGTGTTTTGGATTGGCTTGGTTCAGTTTTTATTGTTGTGTTAGCAGTACAGGTGTTAGGATGAGATGACCTTATGTGTTGATTTCATTACATGTTAGTATTAACTATGGTAGGTGTCATGACCCTACGTATGCATATTGAATAGAGCTAATGCTCAGTCCAATTTTTTTTACATTGATTAAAGCCCCTAGCCTATGCTGCTCACCACACCCAATCCTAGTTATCCCTTACCTGGTACACTAAAATTCTTCATGTTTTCCTGATATTTTACATTAATGTTCACTCAATCACTCATTCCACTCACTTCACCCACATTGACACTCTTACACACTCTCCTCACTTTTCTCCACTGAACTGAGAACACAAATGTTCTCACACACACACACACACACCACACACACACATGGGATCCTGTCACACAGGTTTCCCTTTATTTTTCTGTCGCACATTTAGACCCACATGTATGATTGAACACTCATGCACACATTCTAACTGTCACACACTACACTCTTTTACCTTCAACTGTCTGCACCACTCTTGATCACTGCCTCCCTCATTGCATTTGATTTACCTATTTAAGCCCAGGGTTCCCCATCCTAATTTGGTTCAGTCCTTTAATTTCACTGCATATTTGACTTTCTGTTGTCCACCCCTTCCCTTTCAGTTCATTGGTTCCCAAATTGATTAGTTAGCTTTGTGGTACCTCATGTATATAGACATAGTTATGTTCATATATGTGATAGATAAGGTATATGTTATATATATGGATATTTGAGGTAGGGTAATATTGGATGAAGGGTAGTGTCCTTGTATTATGTGTGTATCTTAGGATATGTATTAGAGAGAGAGAGGGTTAGTTGTTAGTCTAGAGAGTTTGTAGGTGAGTAGGTTAGAGGATTGGTTGGTGGTTTAAGGTACATGTTTAAGTTAGAATTAGAGTTAGAGTTTAAATTTGGTTTTGTGTTGGGTTATATGTAGAATGTATGTGAGTGAGGGATACTTGAGTGAGTTGGAAAAATTCATGTGCCTAGGTAGTAAGTGAGAGTAAAGTTTTAGTTATATAGGTATAGGTAATATACATGTAATAGTAAGTTTGAGTGATAGTTAGATATTAGGTTGTGGGGTTTAGTAGGGGTTATGAGTTGTAGATATATTATGCCATTGTATAGGTTTACTTGTGAATTTGTGATATATTTATTTAGATGTATTATATAAGTGGTAGGTAGGTAATAACTTGAGGGTATGTTTAGCTTGGCCTGGGTTGACTAGAATTGACCAGAGTTTGACCAAATAGACTGGTATGTCTAGTGGGTGACTAGAGTTGACCCAAAACCCTAGAATTGACCAAGTTTGACCTAGACAGTTGACCAGGTTTGACTTAGAGTTGACTTTGACCTAGATTGGCCTAGAAATCATGTAGATTACATCATAAACTTTATTTACCTTATTTTTAACATATTATAACCTGTACTGCTCTATTTAGGACATTGTGACTCCGACGCAGACATCTGATATTATACTACTCTTTTCAGAGTATCAGGCGAGTACATTCTCTGATAGTTCTCTCTACTTGTCAATTACTGTACTTCAGTTCTAGTTAGTTGTATGCGATCTCTATTACAACATGTATGGATATTCTGGATTCATGTATACGACACACATTTTTTCTGGCCTCTATTACTGGAATCATTCTGGAAGCATTTACTGGTATCATATTCTGGCTGGACTCATCTTGAATTATTGTGTCGGATTTCTGAATTCACTTGCTGGAAGGGGAAATACTAGAGTAAGACATATAGACATACCTCCATTTCTGGAATCACCCTATGCTGGAATCAAACTGGAATGATAGCCATCTCACACCCGGCCAGGTGTGTGATGTGCCGGATTACCTATAGCCGTTTACATGTCGATCTCGGTATTTTTAAAACACACTATTAGAGTATAGGCT
>JANAVB010031413.1:7500-15000 GCA_029216955.1 Iris pallida
AACTGGCACGAGTTGCGGCAGATTCTGTCGCACGGGCTGAGAGCTGCGCGCCGCGCGCAGAAACAGCTGCAACGCCTCGCCTCGCGCTGGGACGCGAGCGAGGCGGGCGGCCCGTGCAGCCGTTCGATGCGCTGGTCGCCTCAGCGCGCCGCCGCGAGCCCGTGCTCGCCGATGCAGCCTGTCAGGCCCACGCCGTGGGCAGGAAACTGCCGCGCGACAGAAAACGTCGCGAACCGTCGCGCACGCAAAGCCAGCAAGCGCCCGGTCGCCTGGATCGCCGCGCGCGTGCAGCCGTTCGACGCGCCGTGCACCCCCCGCGCGCACGGGATTGTGGCGCGCGACGAACATCCCCCCCTTCACCACCTACTCCCCTATAATAGATTTGCAGTTTTATTGTGGGGATGACTCAGGGGGACCAAAGTGCTTGAGGAGCTTGTCATTTTTCGCGCGCCAGCCGCAGGCCGCTCCCGTGCTCGCCGATGCAGCCTGTCAGGCCCACGCCGTGGGCAGGAATCCGCCGCGGGGCAAACGAAGTGCCGCGAGGCACACAAACCGCAGCATATGCGCACCCGGTCGATCCCGTGCAGGCCGATAGGGCATGTCATGCCCACGCCGTGCACAGAAAATCTTCGTGCGCGCTGAAACTGCTGCAACGCATGCGTTTCTGTGTCCCGTGCGGCCGACTAGGGCCTGTCAGGACCACGCCGTGCACGGAAATTCTTCGCATGCGCAGAAGCTGCTGCAACGCTTGCGTTTCCGTCCCCCGTGCGGCTGATAGGCCATGTCAGGCCCACGCCGTGCACGGACACAGGTTGCGTGCGCAGTAACTGCTGCAACTTGAGGGTTCCTCGATCCCGTGCGGCCGATAGGGCCTGTCAGGCCCACGCCGTGCACAGAAATTATTCGTGCGCACAGAAACTGCTGCAACGCTTCCATTCCTCTGTCCCGTGCGGCCGATAGGGTCTGTCAGGCCCACGCCGTGCACAGAAATTCTTCGTGTGCACAGAAACTGCAACAACGCTCGCATTCCTCGGTCCCGTGCGGCCGATAGGCCCCGTCAAGCCCACGCCGTGGGCAGAAATTGTCGCGCGACAGAAAATGCCGCGAATCGTCGCGCAAGCAAAATTTGCAAGCGCGCGCTCGCTAAATGGCCGCGAGCGTGCATCCGTTCGACGCGCCGTGCGCCCCCCCGTGCGCGCGCGCGACGAACATCCCCCCCTCACCACCTACTCCCCTATAATAGATTTGCAGTTTTATTGTGGGGATGATTCCGGGGGACCAAAGTGCTTGAGGAGCTTGTCATTTTTCGCGCGCAGCCGCAGGCCGCGCCCGTGCTCGCCGATGCAGCCTGTCAGGCCCACGCCGTGGGCAGGAATCTGCCGCGGGGCAAACAAAGTGCCGCGAGGCACACAAACCGCAGCATATGCGCACCCGGTCGATCCCGTGCGGCCGATAGGGCATGTCAGGCCCACGCCGTGCACAGAAAATCTTCGTGCGCGCAGGAACTGCTGCAATGCAATGCGTTTCTGTGTCCCGTGCGGCCGATAGGGCCTGTCAAGCCCACGCCGTGCACAGGAATTGTTCGTGTGCGCAGAAACTGCTGCAACGCTTGCATTCCTCTGTCCCGTGCGGCCGATAGGGGCTGTCAGGCCCACGTCGTGCACAGAAATTGTTCGTGCTCGCAGAAACTGCTGCAATGCTTGCGTTTCTGTGTCCCGTGCGGCCGATAGGGCCTGTCAGGTCCACGCCGTGCACAGGAATTGTTCGCATGCGCTGAAACTGCTGCACCGCTTGCATTTCTGTGTCCCGTGGTGCCGATAGGGCCTGTCAGGCCCACGCTGTAATGCCCCGCTCCGCATCGGTGCATTACGATGAGTCGTTGACTCGAAGAGTTGCGTTGACCCAATAAGGTATCGATATGAATCGATGCAAGTGTTGCGTTGGCCAAAGGTAAGCTTTGAGTCGGTTGGAATCTATGAATCAAATCGATGCAAAGAGTAAGTCCCGCTTGAGCAAGTGCTGATTTTAGTTGATCTGGTGTGCAGGCTATGCTTCTACGCTGGACGATAAGAGGTCGGCATTTTGCCTTATGCAATGAAATGTCCGCAAAACTAAATCGTGGCCTTGCAACGGATTGTGGCATGGGCACGATAGGCCAAATCAACCGAGTAGAGCAAAGGAATGGCTAAGTCCGGGAGTTAGCTATGCGATCGAGTGATGGAAGCGAGACGCTTCAATCGGCGAGGCAGCAAGGCGTATCGGCTTAAGGTGGGCGGGTTCTTGACTCTCTCTCCCTATTCCTTCACGTCTAATAAAATATGTTATGCTTGCGTAATATGCTATCGAGTTAGCGAGCGTGGCTCGGCGAGTAAGTGTCTAAGTATGCGTTGAACACTAAGATAGAACATTGAACAATCGAAACATTAAAGCGACGTGCATCGAGTGCACAGGTCGCGGTAGGGCAATGATGGTAGAACATTGAAAGATGATATTGAGATGTGCATCATGTGCACGGCTCCGAGAACATTGAACACTAGGCGTAGAACATTGAATACGGTGCTGAGCGTGCCCTCGGGCACTTATGCTATGAATTGACTAAGTAAATACGGAAGTAGGCTATGCGAATAACAATACGAACGAGACGCGTCGAATACGAGTACGAGACGACAAAGCCGTTGGGCGTCGTGCATCAATATGGATGTGTTGGGGCATAACGCCGACGGAGCTCACCATATGAATGGTGGATTATGTTATGGAACGCGAGATGGATTGGAATGTGTGACTTGTATGCTATGGAACGTATTGCATGGTCAATGGACTCGGATTGCCCGTGCACGGGTGTGGCTTCCCTCGAACGGTTACGCCGGGGCGCCGGGACCGTTCGGCCTAGGAGGGAATTATGTGTGGTATTTATGGTGCACAACATTCGGACGGATTGCGACCGTCCAGTGCTGTGATAAGCTATGATATCCGTAAGTTTGGGATCCTTCGGATACTGGGCTAGCAACCCGTATCGAAGCGATTGTAGGCTTACACATATGAGATGCCAAGTCCATTACGGTGCGACACACCGTGACCTTCATATAGTTAGGGCCGATGGGCTGAGATGAGAGCTGGGTGCAGGCGCAGGGCCTGCTATCCATTATGCATATGTTTATGTTTGTGAATAGTCGGTTGCGTGAATCATATGTTGGCTTATGTTAAGTTCTAACCACTGCAGGCTAAGGAAAATGGGACGGCATGAGCACGAACACTATGTTTACGTTTATGTTATGGCTAACTGTATCTGCTGCAGGAACACGGGATGTGCTGACACATTATAATAATGTGCTATGTTAAGTTTTGCCATGAAATTGATCCTAAGGCTAAATAGAAAGACCACAAAGTAATATGCATGCTCACTAAATGAATAAGTGTTTGGTTTGGGTGCGAGCGGGTCTTGATCAGTGCGAAGCGAGGACGAAAGCACTAAACCCCCACTAGTTTATGTGCAGGTTCAGGTTATGATCAGCTCGGGGCGGAGCTTGGCTTGGACGTGCCGAGGCATGGAGTCCTTGGCGTTCAAGAGGAGCTTCCGCATATGCGTTCGGACTTGCGACATGGAGATGTTCGGCCGAAGACTACTTGGTGGCTATAAAGAGGCATAATGTATGGAGCAATGTAATCCTTTGTGAGCTAGAGAGATCATGAGCGTTGTAGCCAATTGGCATTTTATGTTGGGCTATTCAGAGCCTTTGTAACCTTCAGTTCAATATTTATAAAAGAGATTTTTATGTTTCACTTGTTTTCTTCCGCTGCTTATGTTATCAATTTGAGATTGTTCTATGTGAACCTGTTATCTTGCCTTGCACGAGCGCAACTCCAGGCTCGTGCGGCATCACGCCCCAGCGATGGCGATGATTCGGGTTAAATCTAGCGAGGACGAGCGATTTCCCGGATCGGGGCGTGACAAGTTGGTATCAGAGCGGTTCCATCCTTTGGACCGTGCGTGAATCTCTTTGACCCTCAGTTGCTTCGATATCGAAATTCAGTTAAGACTCTAAGTTGTTTCCGCAACCGCATGGCTCATGGATCTGCTCGACGCTACATTGGATGTTCCATACAATAAGTCTATATTAAGTGCGTACGTCTACCACAAGTATGTCGTGACTACCACGTTATCTCCGGGTGTCGTCGGAGAGTGTGGGTTGCACGAAGTGCAACGAGTTATGGGATGTGGTTGCACAAAGTGCAACGGGTTATGGAATACTGGTCGCACGAAGTGCAGCGAATATGGTGATATTGGTTGCATGAAGTGCAACGATATGTTTGGTCGGTCGCACGAGGTGCGAGGAGTTATGTGTTGTCGGCCGCACGAAGTGCGGGAAGTTATGTGTTGTTGGTTGCACGAAGTGCAACGGGTCGACACGTGAGGCGATGCGTATTATGTGGCTACGCGAATGGTTATGCGTTGTTGGTTGCACGGAGTGCAGCAAGTCGTGGATCGTTCGTTGCATCAGTGCAATGAGTCGATACGGTATGATGTGCGTAGTATGGCTATGCGGATGGATAGCGAAATGTTGTTCGAGATTGAGTAAAGACCTTAAGTGTCGAGAATGAGTTGTTGCACGAGTTGCAACGAGCGAGATGGGAAAATCGCGGATGCGATTGTACGAGTTGAGTTGATTGCTAAGTCGAGTTTGAGTTGGCGAACATGTATGTTGGCCGAATGTCGCGTTGAGCTTTGAATAAGCGAATGTTGCGGGTGTGATCGAAATGATCGCCATGGTACGGTTAGATCGATTATGTGTCAAACTTGAGCTAACGTTAGAGCTGGGATCGGAAGGATCGCCATACGGGACGGTTAAGTTGAGATAGAAGTCGGACCTATGCGAAGTGTGATATCGAGTAATGACTCGATTTCGAGTGGTATATGCAATACCAATTATGCGAGCAAGTATAGCGAAGTATTGTGTCGATAACGATAGGCCGAGCATATGTGAAGGAATGTTACGTTGAGGAAATGGTCGACCCGGTCGAACTTATGTTGAGTTAGTACGGAGACTTCTTCGGAACGTGTTGAGTAAGTACGGAGAAATTGTGCGAACGAATTTGGGTTAACGCGATGAATCGGTAGCACGATTGGAAGTGCGAGTTAGGGATATGAGAATGGATATATGAAATTGAAAATTTTGTCGCGATGATGTTAAGTAGTTACAACCGATTGGATCTCGATAAGTGCGAGACTTGATTCATATTCGAGTTCGGATAATGGCAATGATTGCAACGAGTTGAGCTTATGAGAAAGGAAGATGTTCAAGTTATGCATATCGACGGTGGTATTGAGGCGTATCAAAGACGATATGTAATAACTCGGGGATACTCCAATCGAATGAACGAAAATTATGTTGAGCATTGTTGTTGGACGAATAAGATGCAAGTTAAGTTGATGACAGTTTGGACGATAACGGTAGGAACGCTTCGGAGAATTTGAGAGTCGATGGATGTTGCTCGGATGAAATCAAAAGTGTCTGGATTGCTTCGCGGATCACCACTATGTTGACATTCTTGTCTTGAGCGAGCGCAACACCAGCCTCGCACATGCGTCACGTCAAATTTGGACGATCATTCCGCGTGAGCACTGGTATGGTGATTCATCCAGTGGGGATGATCGAACTTGCAAGGCGTGGCAATTTGGATATGGACTTGTGGTTTGATGCGAAGGTAAAATTTAAGATTGTGCGATATTGTTGACGGTAGTATATGAGTGACTCGAGTAGTAACGGCGCATCAGTTGTGCGGGGATGGATAAATCCCGGATTTGTAATGTACGTCAGGTTGGATAAAGTCTCGTAGAAATCGTCGGGAATTGATTTGGCTCCGCGATAGGATATAGCATGGTTCGTTGTAACTGTCCCTCGTTGATGATCTTCAATTATCGAGCGTAGTTTCGGGGCAGATGACCCTAGAAGACTTGACCGCCAAATCAAGTAAATGTTGGAGTCCCATAGGATGACCCTAAAGAAGTCGCGTAAGAAGGATAAGGAATGAGGTAGTGCATGTCGAGGATAAGTCTAAGCGAGTGAGTATCGTGTCTCGAAAGTTAGCGAGTACTAGAATCGATACGGTCAGAGAATTACGGTCGATCAAATAAGTATTCGAGTTGTTGGCTAGTCGATGATCGAATAGATGTTGAGAAACGTGCTTAGCATAGCGATGCGGTAAGGCGATTGCAAGGGCTTTGCAATGCGCAAGAGCAACGGATAGTAGAACGACCTAAGAGTGTGTTGTAGATCGGTTGAGTAACGGTTAGGCTATGTGTATTGAGCGCGCGATCTATGCTACGAAACGAACTAGTCGGGATGGAATCGAAGTTTAAGTAAAGGATTTGTACTCGGTCGAGAATCGGGGATGAGCGTATCGTAAGAGACCTTGGGTCGGAAAGATTGTTGCCTTTGAGCATCGTAGACTCAAGTTGACCTCTTGTGTCGAAAGAGCGCGAGCATGATGTCTGGATAAGTTACCTAGCGGGGGTAGCCCCAGACGCAACGTATGGATAGAGCGAGAGAATGTGGATCACGTATGGATAGTTGCGTCGAGACTTAGTATGGATTGTAAGTAAAGGATAATGGAGACATGTGGACTTAGTCCATGTCGTTAAGGCCAAGTGTTATGAATGATTGGATGAAAGACTTGAGTTATACGAGAGATAGGCAAACGGTTGGGCGAATAGGCATTACGGAGAATTGTTGTGATCGGATGCACAATGACTCGATGCAATGCGAGTGTTAGATGATTGGCGAGAAACTTGTGAGATCGAAGTTATGGTTGAATTAAGCTATGTGCAAGATGTTGGAAGATGATCGCATGTTATGGGATGGTGCATACGAAGAGTATTTTGGGAATAGGCGCTAAGATATGACTAAGTCGAGTACGGACCGAGGGATGCTTGAGGATTAAGTTGAGTTTGTTAGTTGTCCCGATATCCTACAACTAAGCTTGGCTGAAATGCATATATTGGTGGGACGCCTAAAATATGTGTATGATCCAGACTGAGTTGTATGATTCCAACGATAGTAGCACGAGATCGTGAAGCGATCTGCGCGAGGCACTTGGATTAAGTGTTGGTTTCGGTTCGAGGACGAACCTGATTTTGAGTGGTATATTATGTAATGCCCCGCTCCGCATCGGTGCATTACGATGAGTCGTTGACTCGAAGAGTTGCGTTGACCCAATAAGGTATCGATATGAATCGATGCAAGTGTTGCGTTGGCCAAAGGTAAGCTTTGAGTCGGTTGGAATCTATGAATCAAATCGATGCAAAGAGTAAGTCCCGCTTGAGCAAGTGCTGATTTTAGTTGATCTGGTGTGCAGGCTATGCTTCTACGCTGGACGATAAGAGGTCGGCATTTTGCCTTATGCAATGAAATGTCCGCAAAACTAAATCGTGGCCTTGCAACGGATTGTGGCATGGGCACGATAGGCCAAATCAACCGAGTAGAGCAAAGGAATGGCTAAGTC
>JANAVB010031414.1:0-2500 GCA_029216955.1 Iris pallida
CACGTACCATCAACAACATACGTTTAATGAGCCATTCGCATTTCAAGTCTGACTTGTTCATACTTACACATGCATGGCTTAATCTTTGGACAAGCTATGAACTACTGGCAGGATCAACCAGGTGCACGTCCTCGTCGACGCCGGCTCCGCCCGCCGCTCGCGGGGCGAGGGACGTTGGCGGGGCCGGCCGTCGTGTCGTCGAGAGCGGCGTAGAGTAAACCGTTCGGGTCCGGGGCCGGTGGCGGATCGCCCCCGAGCCCCTCCGCTCCACCGCATCCGCGAGCCCTACACACGCGCCACCGAGTTGCCCAGCCGTCCAGACGCCGACTAGGGCCGTGACTCGGGGGCATCGGTGGCGCGAGTTCGGGTGCCCTCCCCGTTCCCCGCACGAGGCGGAAGGGACGGCTCGGAACATACTCAACGGGGCGTTTCCCGAATGCGATCGGGTTTGCTGCACGGGCAACTCGGGTGTCGCCGGCGAGGCCGGGAACCGACTGAAGGGGCCGTCGCATCGGCAGTTGGCTGCACGGAAGCAGGGAGCCTGCCGAGGCTAGCGGGTCCAATACCACTCACGTGCCGACACGGCCGCACCCGGGGCTGCCGCACGCTGCCCGAATCGTACCCCCGCGGGGAGCCGTATGGCTCGACCCGCGGGAGCACGAATCGGGTCAGCTTCGCAGCTGCCCCGGGCGCTCCGCCGAGCACGACGAGGAAATTCGCTCGTTTCCAGCATCTCGTGGTGAGGCGACGGGTCGCGCTGCACCGTTGAAGGCGACATCGGTAAGCTCGCTGCACGAGGGTCCACGGTCGCGGGGCGGGTCGACCTGCACCGGGCGAGGCGACGATAAGCTCGTTCGGACGGCATCGCATTCCTGCTGCGACGCAATTTTTTTCGCCTCGCACGGGCAGTTTCTGCCGCGCACCCGCGTCCCGTGGCCTCGCACGGGACCTTCGCACAAGGGTCCGTGGTGCAGCAGCGGGCCTTGCTGCACCGGGCGCGTCAACGATAGGGTCGTGGGGGATTTCGTTCGCACAGCATCCCATTTTGCCCGCAAAGCCGCACCTACTCAAAATTTGTTGCGCCGCCCAAATTTCAGCTCAACTCGCTTCCCCCTATAATAGATTTGCAGTTTTATTGTTGGGCTGACTCCGGGGTACCAAAGTGCTTGAGGAGCTTGTCATTTTTGGGGAAAACGCGCCCAACCTCCCGCTCGGTCGGGGGGGTTCGAAACTGGCACGAGTTGCGGCAGATTCTGTCGCACGGGCTGAGAGCTGCGCGCCGCGCGCAGAAACAGCTGCAACGCCTCGCCTCGCGCTGGGACGCGAGCGAGGCGGGCGGCCCGTGCAGCCGTTCGATGCGCTGGTCGCCTCAGCGCGCCGCCGCGAGCCCGTGCTCGCCGATGCAGCCTGTCAGGCCCACGCCGTGGGCAGAAACTGCCGCGCGACAGAAAACGTCGCGAACCGTCGCGCACCCAAAGCCAGCAAGCGCCCGGTCGCTGGATCGCCGCGCGCGGGCAGCCGTTCGACGCGCCGTGCACCCCCCGCGCGCACGGGATTGTGGCGCGCGACGAACATCCCCCCCTTCACCACCTACTCCCCTATAATAGATTTGCAGTTTTATTGTGGGGATGACTCCGGGGGACCAAAGTGCTTGAGGAGCTTGTCATTTTTCGCGCGCAGCCGCAGGCCGCGCCCGTGCTCGCCGATGCAGCCTGTCAGGCCCACGCCGTGGGCAGGAATCCGCCGCGGGGCAAACGAAGTGCCGCGAGGCACACAAACCGCAGCATATGCGCACCCGGTCGATCCCGTGCAGCCGATAGGGCCTGTCAGGCCCACGCCGTGCACAGAAAATCTTCGTGCGCGCTGAAACTGCTGCAACGCATGCGTTTCTGTGTCCCGTGCGGCCGACAGGGCCTGTCAGGCCCACGCCGTGCACGGAAATTCTTCGCATGCGCAGAAACTGCTGCAACGCTTGCATTTCCGTCCCCCGTGCGGCTGATAGGCCATGTCAGGCCCACGCCGTGCACGGACACTGGTTGCGTGTGCAGTAACTGCTGCAACTTGAGGGTTCCTCGATCCCGTGCGGCCGACAGGGCCTGTCAGGCCCACGCCGTGCACAGAAATTAATCGTGCGCGCAGAAACTGCTGCAACGCTTCCATTCCTCGGTCCCGTGCGGCCGATAGGGGCTGTCAGGCCCACGCCGTGCACAGAAATTCTTCGTGTGCACAGAAACTGCAACAACGCTCGCATTCCTCAGTCCCGTGCGGCCGATAGGCCCCGTCAAGCCCACGCCGTGGGCAGAAATTGTCGCGCGACAGAAAACGCCGCGAATCGTCGCGCAAGCAAAATTCGCAAGCGCGCGCATCGCTAAATGGCCGCGAGCGTGGAGCCGTTCGACGCGCCGTGCGCCCCCCGTGCGCGCGCGCGACGAACATCCCCCCTTCACCACCTACTCCCCTATAATAGATTTGCAGTTTTATTGTGGGGATGATTCCGGGG
>JANAVB010031415.1:0-125000 GCA_029216955.1 Iris pallida
TGACGATAGCCCCGGGTAGATCGACGGCGTGATGAGTCTGTGCCCGGGGTACTCTCCGGGTCGGGATCGCTAGATGGGGTCACATCCTTGGAATGCTGAAGCAGACCACGACCACTACCACTAGCACCACCACCACGTCCATACCCACGACCAGGACCACCAGCACCAGCACTACCACCAACCCCAATACCACCAGTACTACGACCAGCACCACCACCACGACGAGTGCTAGCCACCATGACCTGTAAATAGAACACATAAACATAATTAACAATATAGAAGTATAAATAAATATAAAGTAAACTAAAATTATATACCACCAGCATGGCGACGAGTGTCGTCGCGATGAAAAGGACTATGAGTGCCATCTGCAAAAAAAAATCATACAATAAGTAGATAATCGAAGAAAAAAAGCATGAATTGAAATAAGAATACAGAAGTTTAAAATGAATTCACTAAGTTAGTTGTAAGTGCTTTTATGAGGTCAAACTAAATTCACTAAGTTAATTATTAGAAAGTGTTTTTATAATGTAAAAGTAAATTAACTAAGTTAATTGGAAGTGTTTTTAATATATACCGATATTTAATCTAATCATCGTCATCGACCTCATCCTTGGCCTCGTCTTCATCCTCATCCTCATCTCCATCCTTATCCTCATCCTCATTGTCCTTTTCCCTGTATTGGCTTGTAACGATTCGCATTACAGAATATACAACTTTCTATGTCCTCGTTCTTCTTGTAGTACAACATGCATCCGTTGCGACCACAATCTATCTTCTCGTACCCCAGTCCCAGTTGTCGGACCATCATCTTTGACTTATAGAAGTTTTTTGGGAGCTCTTTGGATTCCTTCGGTAATACCTCCTTGATAGTTGTGTGATCCGATCATAGCAAGCTTGTGGCAAGTTAAAATCAGACTTTATGTTTAACAACAGCATCGTCTTTGACAGTACGAAATGAGTCTCACAACCAGGTTATAGAGAAGTATCTACATCATGAAACATATCATAGAACTCCTTCACCTCGGGATTAGGATCCTTCGGATCAAAATTAGGCCATGCCGTATCGTACACCATATCTCGTGCAAGGTTCTTTAGGTCTCCATAATCAACAGAGTATCTACCATCTTCGATGAAAAATCCGTTGCAGCATTATCATAAAAAATATAAGTAGCAGCTTCCGCAACCTATCTTTCCATATATAAGTTCACCTTGCGATGACCACAGGCCGTAATCACGTATAAAACCCTTACGGGTCAAATGATCTCTCACATTCACCACTTCTTCGTAAGTCTATTACGACAATTACCACATGAACACTTGATTTTGTTACCATCCATGTACTGAGCTTTGCTCGTGGCATACTTAAGAAACACTTTCACGCCTGCCTGAAAATCGTCACTCACACTTATTCTGCTCTCGTGTTGTTGTTTGTACATCCATATACGATCAACGAAGTAACGATCCATCGTAGATTGGATGTGAAAATCTGTATCTTAAGATAAAGTAAACAGAATTGCAATAAAAATATATAGTCAGATATCGACCCCCTCTACTTCATCGCTCTACTTCTCCTGCTTCTCAAGAAGATCCCCTCTCTGACCGATACTCATAGAAATAGTCCGATACTGATACTCATATAAATAGTCCGATACCGATACTCATATAAATAGGGTTTAGATACCGATACTCATAGGGTTAGGGTTTTGATACCGATAATCATAGGGTTAGGGTTAGGGTTAGGGTTAGGATTTAGATACCGATACTCATAGAAATAGTCCGATACCGATACTCATATAAATAGTCCGATACCGATTCGATACCGATACTCATAGAAATAGTCCGATACCGATATAGATACCGTGAACTAGTTTGATACCGATGTTAGGATTAAAATTGTCCAAAGTTAGGAGTAAAATTTTGATCCAAAATTACTGTTCAGCTAATGAACAGTGACTTCCAGACCCAAACCTTAGTATTGGACAATTTCGAGACCAAAATCCTAATATCTACTATTATTTGAGATCCTAATACTAAATAATCCTTTTTACTACACTCTGTTTACATCGCGGTCCAAAATCTGATTGGTTGCTTTCAAAACTGCACAACTTTTTTCTACGTAGATTGGATCTATCAAATCAATTTTATTGTGAGAAGTGTAAGCATAAACCCACATGCCACAAGGATCAGACTCATAATAAGAAGCCCAAACATGCATTGACAATTTCTAGTTTACACAATCGATGTCTATTAAACATGACAAACAAATGACTTCAAGCACGACTCGCATGATTGCAGCCTAAGAACTCCCAACATTTTTATACATGCATTATAGAAAATATGAAGAAAAAAATTAATCTTGACGTGCCATAAAAAAATCAATCTTAACCGTGCCATAAAATCAATCTTGGCCGTGCCATTACATTTTTATACATGCATTACAGAAAAATATGAAACCTCGGCCCACCTCCGCTCGCCTCCCCCCTCCCCCCCGACCTCCCCAGCAGCCGACCCCCAACCTAAACCCCCCTGACCGCCAAGACCCCCGCCCCGCGTCCTTCCCACCTGCCACCCTACCGTAAACCCCCATCCTCCCGTCCCGACCACCAACACCCCCCGGCCCCCCTTCCTCCGCTCCCCTACCCTCCCCCCCCCCGCAACCTTTCCACCCGCCGACCCCCTCCATTCGATCCCCTACCCCCCCCCTCCCGCGACCACGATTCCTCTCGCGGGGTGCACCCCGCCGACTACCAAGAGAGAGAGAGAGAGGGAGTGAGAGAGACATACTTGAGTAAGAAGAGAGAGAGAGGGAGAGAAATTTTGGAGGGAAAAAAAATTCCTCCCTTCCGTCGGTTCGTTTTATGTTAGGGCATAGTATTTAGCGCCAGATTAGCGACGAATATATCCGTCGCCAGGCCGTCGCTATACCCCCGCTAGTTTGCCGACGGATAATTCGTCGCCATATGGTCGCCCAATTTTTGCTCCAATTTTTTTAACATTTCCCCGTAAAATATTGACAACTGGGCGATGACGTAGCGACGGGTTATTTTTTTCGCTATATTCGATGATATAGCAACAGATTTTCGACCGAGATTTACCCTTAAAACTAAAAAAATGATTGGCTACAATTCGACGGAAGACCATCGCTGTTTCGTCGAAAGTTCGTCGCTATTAGCGACGGACTGAATTCGTCGCTAAATATCCATCGCTAAAAGGCTGTATTTTGGTAGTGAAGGTAGTATGGACGTGGTAGCCGTATCTTCCAGGTGTAGAGGAGCAATCCAGAGGTAACGTGAACGTGAAGTACTTCATCTACTTGAGAGAATATATAGGAGAGAGAGGGAGATCCCCTTACCAAAACTCATAGGCACCCTTTTCAGGGGATATGGGCGCCTATGCTAGTTCCGCCTTCAGACGTAATATTTCTTTAGAAACTTGCCGTTGATGAACATCATCAGCAAGTCACCATTAAGCTTAGCTAGCCGATAAGCACCGTTGGAGTATACCGTTTTTATGATGAGCAGTCCTTCCCACTTGGGCTCAAACTCCCGAACCGTCTTATGAGTCATTACCATCGGTCTTCATACTGCCAAAACGAGGTCGCCCACTTGGTATGATCTTTTGTAGACCTTTTTGTTGAAGGCCTCAGAGATGCGGGCTTGGTAAAGCTTGATACTTTGCTGCACGAGCAAGCGCTTTTTATCCAGCACTTCTAACTCTTGTCACCACCTGCGCTGATTATCTTTGACGGTTTAGCTTGTAGAGGCCACGTTAGCAGACAATATCTTCTTAAAGACTTGACCGATGCTGGTGTCAGAGTCCCAAGTGGAGGAGCCAGAAGAGTGTGAGTGCCTCATGACTTCTTCCTCTGAGTCTTCTGAGGTGGAAGTAGGTATAACATACCCCAAACCTCGACTGGTACATTGGTAATAGTTTTGATATTTTCCCTTTGGAGCATGAATCCGTAAATGAAGATGCCAACCCTTGCCATAATTGAGCCCCTTATTGCTGTTCAAGTCATAACACATCTTCTGGATAAGGTTTTTGGCCTATACAGTATAGCGGTAGAACTGCATCTTGCCACTGTTGAGGTCTGGGTTTTGAGATTTATTCGCTGTGGATGCTCCAATCGACCGAATATGACGGGTTTTTCTTCTTTTTTCCTGGCTGAAACTACGAAGTAGGTACCCCGGGCAGGGACAACTCGGCTCACATGGTTGATGGTCGTCACCTGCATTTGTAGCTTATGTAGAAAGTTGTCCAGAAAATATTTGGTGTTCCAGCATGCACCATAGTAGTTCGAAGACAACTTTCTGTTAATAAAGTGGGATATCTTATCCCGAGGTATTACATCGTTGAAAGAGTGTGCCTCCGTGTTGGCAAAGACATAGTCTTCTAGCTCTTCGTCAGTGAGGACTAGAGCTGTTGCGGAAGAAGGAGAGGACACTTCCCTTTCAGTTTGACCACTAAAGTGGCTGTGGTCACAAGCTTCTGCGCCTTCGTGGTTGGCCTTGGAGATCTCTGGGGTAGCCTTATTCGTATCGGCTCCTGACCATCTTCTATCGTCACTGGAGGCGAAGGTAGAGCTCTGCCCCGAAGCTTAACAACGAGAGGCGCTGATACTTTAGGAGGCCTTTCTTTTAGTCAAACCTTTAAAGGTTCTTTGGTCGCTATTGCACCTTCTGAGGCTGTCTCTGCCTCATCATCAGCATCATTGCTATCGTCATCCCAGGGGACTGACTTGTACAAATCAGCATCCGTACAGTAGGCTTCAAGTCCTCGGAACGGGTCGATATCAGCAAACTTCATTTTGATGGTCCTATCGCTGGCCACATACTTTATGCACTGGTGGAGGGTGGAAGGGACAGTCATGTACTCATGGATCCATGGTCGTCCTAGCAGCATGTTTTAGTTTATGTTTGTATCGATGACATAGCAAGTTACTTCAGTATGGAGGTCACCGATCTGGCACTTCAGGCGAATTTTGCCTAGAGGTTTGCTCTTTCCTGCGTTGAAGCCGCTGATTGTTGTGTTTGAGGCTGTCAACCGATGCATCAGAATCCCTAGAGTTTGAAGGAGGTTTCTTGGAATAATGCACAAAGAGGAGCCCAGGTCGATGTGGATATGATCGACCTTAATGGCACCGACATACCCTGTATAATACAGGGGCGATTGTGTCGGTTATTCTTTAGTAGTATGTCTTGCTGGGTGAAAGTGATACTGGGAATCACTTCGACCACGTTGTGGCAATATAGGCAAGCTGCAGGCTCATCTTTTGGTGGTTGAACCTGAGTAAGGAAGGACTCGACATTTTGTAAGGCTTCACTAAGCACGTCTCGGGTCTCTTTAGAAAGGCGAAGGAGCTCGAAAAGTGATAATCTAGTCGAAGTGTTGGCCAACTATGCTAGAATGTTGAAGTTGTAGGGCTTGATAGGCCCTATTGTTGGATCCTTTCTGAGAGGTTTGTCGAAGTGAACCTCCTTATGTTTCTGCTTATCCATGGTAGAAGCCCGAGATGGACCTACCTCTAGTGCATCAGAAGCTTGAGATGGACCTACTCCTGATATATCTGGGACAGGGGAAGTTGTCACGACCCGCACCTACTGTTAGGGTACGAGAACGTAACAACGCCCAGCCTACGCCGCAGTGTCGGCGGTAGAACGCTGTCCTAGGTCAATCATCTAACAATATAAAGGTACCTGTACAGTTTATACTCTCCGAATGGAGGTAACATCACAACATACTGTCTCAATCACATCTAAGGTAGAAGAATGAAGAACAGATAGATAGATAGTAACTCAAAGAGAACCATAGCATAGATGAAAAAGTCTAAGTGTTTAGTACAACATAATATCCAGAATGTTAACTCATAATACAATAAGTCTAAGAGTCTATATACCTCAACGTCTCAAAATACAACTCAGATGTGAGACAAAAGATAATACCGAAAGACTGTCTAGCTAAACTAGCCTAGACTACTGGGGTAACATCCTCAGCTGCAGGTGGATCCTGCTGAGGGTCCACAACATAAGTATCATCTAGTCCTGCTCCATAATAAGTAGTCACCAGGGCCTCATCCTCTGTAATATTTTCAACAGGTCCAGTCAGGACAGGAACGAGCACAATACATCTCACACAGTTCATATCAGGTTAGGAAATACGATACAGGCAATAGAGTAAGATACATGAACTGCTGAAAGGAAATATACGCTGTAAAAGAGATAGCTGTAATGAAATATCTACTGTATATAGAGAACTGTAAGTGACTAGTGATGTAGAGCACAAGATAGGCATATAAATGGCTAGAATTTATACATGATTACACTACTGAGTTTGCATATGACTACTTTGGAATTATTCACATGTCCACTTCTACTCCCCCGTTTCCCCAATCAATACATAAGGATCTATACAAGTTACGTTATTATACATGATATCACATGGGGCCCATGAAAGGGTGCACATGATAGTATACATGAGGGTGTTTGCCATTAAAATTGTTTGATTGAAATCTTAATACAAACAGAACAGTGATACAATATAGGACTTAGATGTAGTCCTAGGAGTACACTTTTGTTTAAGCTGGGTCCTTAGTGCCAATGGAGCGAGTGGTAATGCGTTGACTCCGTTGACCGGCTGACGACGGTTATCGGTTCTCTGAAGGTGTTGATTGCTCTGGGTGCTGGAGCTTGCTGAGAGGAGGAAGACGTTGAGTGTCTAGAACTGCCTCTCGGTGATTCTCTCTGTGTTGTGAGTCTTCTCTTCTGAGTCTCTGTGTGTGTGTGAAGGAGATGATCCTTCTATTTATAGTTTTACAGGCTGGCTGCTCATGCACGCATGCAGGATGCGCCGGTGTGGGGATGCCACGTGGAGGTCGCTGATGGAGGCGCACGGATACTGCGCTCTGATCGAGGGGGAGAACTCTTCATACTGCTGTTGTGAGCCGGCACGTAGCAGAGAGAAGATCTTTTCGTTGCTGAAATCTTGGATGAGTTGAGTCAAAAGACACGTGTCGTCGACTCATGGTTCGAAGATCTCGGATTTGGTGGAGAGAAGTGATCTGGTGAGCTGCGCCTTGGATTGGACGCAGGAGGAGGCTGCGGCTCATAACCTTTAGGAGTTACAAACCATTTAGGGCGCATGGCTTTTGAGGCGCATGCAGGCGACTTTCCTTCTGTCTTTCGGGATCAGAGAGCAGTCTGAGGCGCATGGCCTTTGAGGCGCATGCTGATTTGGACGCATGGCCGTAGAGGCGCATGCTGATGGTGGAGTGGCCACGTGGCAGTAGCCGTCAAAATAAAGTCATGATGATGCTGACATTGTCGACGCTTCGTTTTCTGAAAAAGCTGTCAACTGTTCAGACTTTGGGAGACGTGCTGCCAACTCTGTCAGTTCAGCATTTAATGTTGGTGACGTTCGATGGACAGCTGAGTGGGTGCGTCGGTTGGCGTTCCACTCGGTATGGGGATGTGTTAGGGCGCACCCTCTGTAATGCGCCGAGTACTGTAGGGCGCATCTGTGTGATGCGCCTGATGCCGAAGGGCGCGTCCGTGTGATGCGCTGTCTGGCTGGCGCATCGGACATGTCTTTTAATGATGCGGCTGTCTCGCTCTTCGAGTGCTAAATAGCTGTTTGGCTGAATTCGAAGCGTCCGGTTCATCCATTTAATGTAAATTCATTACACGAAATTCGGAGGGCCATCCACTTGGCGCGTGGGTTTGATCTGCCCGGCCTATAAGTAGTGGCATGGAGAGAAGATTTGCTTCTCATTCCCTCACGTACTTCCAATATGAACTTGATCATGCGGGTGCATTCTGTTGACGAAGTGCTCCCGAGGGTGAAAATGAGACGCTGTGTTGTCTTCGATGCACTTGAAGGTGACTGTTACATCCAAAAGACGGAGTCGAGGGCTTCCGAGGCAGGCGGAAGGTGCCTGTTGCATCCAAAGATAGGGATGCTCGGGCCTCGTCCCCGTTATTCCGGAAGAGCCGTAGATCGGAATGGCGGTGCTAGGCTTTAGCCGCGGTTTCGATCACGGTCTTCCTTCGGCTTTGGAGGCTCTTTCGAAGCCTCCCCTGGCCACAGCATTTGCGGTGCTCTTCTCTTCCTTGGTTCCAGCCAGAGGGTTAAATGCTTTGCTTGGCGAAGCACTTATCAGGTGAGCCTGGCTGGAAGAGCGGCACATAACTGGGCTCTGCTCGGCCAGGTGAGCCTGGCTGGAAGAATTTGGCTGAAGGGATGCACATAGCTGGGCTGCTGAAGGGATGCACACAACTGAGCTGGATGCACATGACTGAGCTGCTGAAGATATGGTGGGATGCGCCTGGTTGGAGGCGCATGATGTCTGCTGCGCCTGACTGACAGCGCATGGTGACTGGCAGCGCATGATGACTGCTGCACCTAACTGGAGGCGCATGGTGGCCGCTGGCTGTAGACTTAGGATCTTTCCTTTGTAGAAATTCTCCTTTGTACAACCTTTTCTAGACATGTAATAGACTTTTATATATAAATAAAAAGTCCTTCTTCAAATGTCCATGGTTATTGACTTTGCTGTGAAGTGTTCTGTGCGAGTCCTGGCGCATGTAGTGTCTGGCGCATGGGCTTTCTGGTTATGAAATTCCATGCTTCTACAAGACCCCCTTCAAAGTTTTCAAAACTTTTGAATAAGTTTTGGAATACTTTGAATAAGAAGCATGGAGGTCAGGGCGTATGATTTCTGGGCGCATGCCTGTTCGGGCGCATGCTCTTCTCAGTTAATGATGATGGTGCCTCGGTAACCGAAAAGATTAATGATGATCTTTTGGTTTTATTTGCTGCTATCCTTGCAGAACCCGAGGCGACGGCTGAGATCATACGTCATCTGTTCACGCGTACGACCAAGCCCTATAAATAGGTAAGAGTTGGAGAGAGAAAGGGTTCTTCTTCTCTGTGCCTCTGTTTCTTTAGAGTTTCTTCTTCAAAACCCTAACTTCTCCTTCCTCGAGAGAATGGCTCCCAAGACTCCTCGCGGTGCTGCCGGCAAGGGGAAAGAGAAAGCGAAGGAGTCCGCCGATAAGGATGTACCTATCACTCTTGCGCCTCTTGCCGACGTTCGTCCTGAGGTGACAGGTGGGTTTCGTCTCTGCTTTGGGCCCTGTGCCCTAACTGCCAACGCGTATAGACTTCGGTCTTCAATGATACGCCGAGGTTCTATCCTGCCAACGTGCATAGGTTTATACCTTTATCATGCACCGAGGTTTTAATGGCTGACGCGCATGGGTTTTATTCCCTGAAGATGCGCCGAAGCCTTTGCTGACGCGCATGGGCTCACGCTCTGATAATGCGCCGAAGCTCCAATGCCAACGCGCATGGGTTTACGCCCTGATGATGCGCCGAAACATGTTGACGCGTATGGGCCTATGCCCTGATGATGCGCCGAAGCAGATGCGCATGGGTTCATACCCTGGCAATGCGCCAGTCTGCTTGACATATTTTGTCTTTTTGCTTGACTTCCACTTTTGTCGTGCCAGTGTCGATGACGATCCCTTTGTTGAATGAGGTCCTCCTGGACGCTTCTCTTTGTCAGATGGGAGTTGATTTTGATGAGGCGGTGATCAACCCTGCAAAGGATGCTATCCTTCAGGACCAACCTCGTGAGAGGATGCTACAAATCCAGGTCCAGTTGTCGCTTTTCCTCCAGAGTATGATGGAGAGCGGTAAACTGAAGTCTGCTGATTCTGAAGGTGTGACTTTTTTAAAGCCTGCCTTTCTGTTTGGCGACCGATTAGTTTCTTCCGAAGCGAAGATATTGAAGATCAGAGAAGACTGGTTCTTTCCTGCTAAGGGCATGATGTTATACATGCGGCAGGTTGACCGCCAGTTGCCACTGATAGCCTTTTATCGTCTAGCTTCGAAGAGAAGGATGGGTTGGGAACTTACTCCTTCTCAAGGAGGTGCCTTGGGGGGTTCCCTTTCGATTGACACCACCTCGAACCAGCGAGACACCTTGACCGCCTCACGAACCGGTTCTTCGTTCAGTTACCGAGCTTTGCATCCCGGGAGCATCTATAGTGAAGTCCCAAATGACACGTTTCCCTTCAGTGCCCCGACTTTTGCAAATCGGATGCTGACGTCGAAGGTCACATATCCGACAGCTGGTTTTAGAGTCGAAGGTTGGTGTCATACATCCCAAAGTGGGACGAGTTGACCTCCTGGGTGCTTTCCAGGTTCAAAGTTGAGCTTAAAGAGATAGGGCTGACTGCCGCCATTCGGGCCACACAGGCAGGCGTGGACCTCAATAAGCCGATGTTCCTTGCGCTCTTGGAGCTTTTCAACGCCCAGACTGGCAGCTTCTTTACTCCAGTGGGGAGTTGTGATTGGCCCTTCATGAGATGTACGAAGTGTCCAAGCTTCCTTGGGGCTCGGAACCGTACGAGGAATATTTTCCGTCAAATGAAGAGATCCAGGTCTTGGAAGATAAGGACCCGGAGATGATGGCCATTTTCAAGGAGGTGACGAGCCATCATTATCTGATGCACCGGAGGGACAAGGGTAAGACCCAGCCTCACGTGACTGCTTGGAGGGACTATGTCTTCAGGCAGGATTTGGCGGATCCTTCGAGGATCCGGTTTGCGACTCCACAAGGCTTGAACCCCGCGGAAGTGAGTTCTGAAATAACTCGGCTGGACGAGAGGGCCCCACATTCCAATGAGAGCGGCAAGGATACGTACAGCTGTTTCTGGCACTGCGCGCACCGGATGTCGTCTAAGGCAGTGTTGACGGCCTACTTGATGATATGGCTCCGGGATTGCATATTTGCAGGGAGATCCGGTGCCGTTGAGAGGGTACATCGGAATCTCATTTTGCCTGCAGTAAAGTTGGCCTTTGGACGACCTTTAGCTCTCCTGCCCGCGATGGTGTGCAACCTGTTGCACGGTTTGAGGTCTTTTGCTGATGATGTGATCCACGAGAAAGGTAATAATGACAACTTTCCCGGGCCGAGCTGCCTTTCCATTATCTTAGCTGATCTTACATCATCCGAATGTGATGAGTCCTGGCCCTGAGGAGGACCATGTTGAAGGAGATGCCTTCATTCGCCGCTTCTACAAGAGGAAGTGGTCTTACACTGGCGTCCCCGTTTGTAGGAGGGTTTTGTCCTTCCTTCAGGGGTGGGAAATCGTGAAGGTTGGCCCGATCTTCAAGAATTTCGAGGCCGACCAGGATTTGGTTGATTCTGGCGAGGATGCGGTTACTTTGCCGAAATGGAGTTTTCGTTGGTTGCAGAGTATCCGGCCTTCGCACCTGGTCTACCGTAATCAGAACAGATGTTATCTGGAACCGTACTTGCCAAGCCGATTTGCTCGTCAATTTGGCTACACTCAGCTAATGCTGCGGAATCCCAGTAGCAGTCTAGGCTTCATCGGGAGTTTGCTGGATGGAGCCCGGGGTTGGCAGTATTATAACGCTGGATGCACTAGCGTTAAGTTTACCACACCAGTTCGCAATCCTCGGCCGCCGATCTCCGGCCGCCAAGCTGTATTGTACTATGAATACTATGTCTCCTGGTTATGACAGGGAGACTAGTTTCATCATTGGAACCCAGTTGGAGGCAACAATGAATATGTTGGTGGCAGCTCGGTCATATCGTCTACCAGAATTGGCGGGGTATCGGGCTGCTGCTGTGGCACCAGTGAGAGACCCGTATGTCGAGAAAAGGCGGGCTGACCCAGAAGCTGGTTCTTCTGTACCGAAAAGGTCGAGAAGGACGTCGACCCCGAAGATTACGGAAGTGCCACTTGTAACGCCAACGGGCTCAGCTCCCGCTGAGGTAAGGAGTGCTTCATAATTCCAGTTTTTTATGTCATTGTAGCGACTTATGTTCTTCTTTTTGTAGGGATTGAAGAAGAAGTCTCGTGCTTCGAAATCGGGCACCAGTAAGCCGAAGGAGATGGCAGGCTCTTCTGAGGAGCGCATTCCACCAATGATGATGTCTCCTGTGGAGGAGGGTCCCGAAGATGTTCCGGAGGTTTTAGTATCTCCTGACTTTGAAGTCGCAACGACTTCTGGGATAGTACCATCTGCTGTGGAGGCCTTGGACGCTGAGGGTCCTACAGACTCGAGGTATCCTGATGATGAAGTGGATTGGAGTTCGTCGCCTTCTGGTGACGTCCTTCCAGCGTTGCAAGGGTCCGTTGCGGGGGCAGCAGAAGCAGTGAGGATAGAGGAGAGGGTTGATTCCCCTCCTTGTCATGATGAAGGAAGGTCGGCTGAATCATTGCCAAATCCTTCCTTGGCTTCAACCATGAACATAGAGATGGCTACCGATCAGGCGGTAGCGACAGATTTTGTCCCTGTAGGGGGACTTGAGAAGAATGAGACCCTTCTGCCGGTCTTGTCTTCTGGGCTGGCCAGGAGATAAATGTTGATCTCCCCGTTTTGCCGGGGGAGGTAGCTGATGCTGATAGAACGTCGGGGGTAGAAGAGGTGGCCGTTGACGTCGGTGATGTCTCCGGGCTTGAGAAAAGGGTGTGGAACCCTCTGTTGCTCCTTCCACTTGGGGTACTATCACGACGCATGTGCCGGCTCCTTCTGTTCCTTCGGCTCCTCGGGCTAGCAGTCTGGCCCCTGTTGATGAAGAGCCTATTGCTGCCGAGGTTCAAACCTCTCAGATCGAGGTTGGCGGATCTTCCTCTGGTCCGCAAACTGTAGTAGCTCCCCCAACTCCTGCTATGACGCCGCAGGTGCTAGCGGATGCCGACGAGTATGTGAAGTTCCTCGTCGAGGGAGTATACAAAATGCTGGAGAAAGGTGTATCTGCAGTGATGGATGGCAAGGGGAGCTTTGCGACAGCAAAAGCTTTGGCAATGCCTTGTATCGAGCTGATCCGCATTCACCAAGGCCATGACCATATGGCCAAAATTCTGGAGGTTTCGGTGATTGAGCTGGACGAGCGGCTCGCGGAACTGCAGCGCATCCAACGAAATGACCTCTCTGTCTTGATAGATGCAGAGATAGGGAAGTTGATTGCTGAAATCGAGGCTTCCCATCGGGCCGATGTGAGCAGTTGGGAGCGTGAAGTGGCTGGGACTGAGACTGCGGTGGAGCAGTTGTCTCAATCTATGGAGAAGACGACGGAGAAGCGGGCTACGGTGGACGCTAACATCGCAGAGGTTGATGCTCAGATGCGCCGTCTTGAAGACCAGCGGGCCCAATTTCAACTAGAAGCTGATCGTGTCCTGGCTGAACACGTGGCATTCAAGCAAGAGGAAGCGACTCTTACTCAGCGGACCCTTGCTTTGGCTCAGCAGCGACGACAGCTTGATGAGAAGTATGAGAGTAAAACTTCCACTGAGGCTGTCGGATTAATGCGTCAAGAAGCCGAGCTGCGAGTCCAGGCGACTGTGGAAACTCGCACTGCCGATCTGAGACGTCGAGTCAGAGAGCTTTCATCCCATCCTGGAGAGGATCGGGGACTGTAGCTTCTCTTCTTTTTATGTGTTTTTGCAACTCTTGCTGGGGAAATTTCTGTACTCCCTTCTTTGAAAAATAAAGAAATACACTATTTTTTTTGTGATGTGTTCATTTTTGATCTCATGAACTTGATGATTTATGTGGACCTATTATCTTCTGCGCACCTTGGTTTTTAGGTACAGATAATAAGTTTGAAGGAACCAACATGTTTGCTCAGAGGTAATGTGGACGTGGCAATCATTAGGTTCAAATGATAGAATCTTCCTACTCAGAGGTATTTATGGACATGGTAGGAATGATCCTGGGGGATACGCTGAACAACTCAGAGATAATGTGGACATGGAAGTTCTGCGATCAATGTACGACAACACAGGAGTTGTTTGTACGGGATGTTTACTCAGAGGTAATGTGGACGTGGTAAACATGAAGGATAGCGTAAGCTCACGAAATATAAGGTTCCGCTTTGTAGGATGTAGAGAGACAACTCAGAGGTAATGTAGACGTGGTTATCTTTCTACGGAAGGATGCCACGGAACAGCTGGGTTCCGGAATTGATTTTGTGAAAAGAGGTTGTTTGGGGAAATACATGTCTTGGAGGATGTCAAGAATAGTACTTCTTTAGGAACTTGCCGTTGATGGGCATCATGAACAAGTCTCCATTGGGTTTGGCGAGGCGGTAAGCACCGTTTGAGTATACCGTCTCAATGATGAAGGGTCCTTCCCATTTGGGCTCGAACTCCCTGGTGTCTTGTGAGTTAACACCATTGGCCTTCTGACTGCTAAAACCAGGTCGCCAACTTGGAAAGTTCTTTGCTTGACCTTCTTGTTGAAAGCCTGTGATATACGGGCTTGGTAAAGTTCGATGCGTTGTTGAGCTAGGAGACGCTTTTCGTCAAGTGCCTCCAGTTCCCGCAGACGACGACGTTGATTGTCTTCTTCTGTGAGATCGTTTGTGATTGCCACGCGGAGCGAAGGTATCTGTATCTCGAGAGGCAGTACTGCTTCGCTCCCGTAGACCAGGAAGAATGGAGTGTTGCCTGTTGGGGTCCGTTGCGGTAGGCCCAAAGGCATTCGCCAAGCTTTTCGTCCCAGTCGCGTTTGTTGGATGACACGACCTTTTTGAGCAGCCTAACGATAGTCTTGTTGAATGCCTCAGCTAATCCGTTTGCTGCCGGATTGTAGGCGGTTGAGGCCACGTTTTGAATGTGATTCTTGTCACAGAACCTGCTGAAAATATGGCTGATGAATTGGGGACCATTGTCATGAATGATTCGCCTGGGTACTCCGAAACGGTAAATGACATGGTGTTTGATAAAGCTGACCACCCTGGAGCTTTTTACTTCCGCTAGTGGGACTGCTTCCGCCCATTTGGAGAAGTAATCGGTGATGGCCAGGATGAAACGATGTCCTCTTGATGAAGGAGGGGTGATTGGTCCTACAATGTCCATGCCCCAGGCTTCGAATGGCCAGGAGGCGACTGTAGGATGTAGAGGTTCAGACGGTGTATGTATGAAGTCTGCATGAAGTTGGCATGCATGGCACTTCTTAGCATTCCACTGCGTCGGCGGCCATGGTTGGCCAGTAGTAGCCCATACATCGCAGTCGATCTTGCAACTTAGGACCTGGTTGGTGAGCTCCACAAGTTCCGTCGTGAACTTTTCGAAGAGCTTCGGCCGCTTCTTCGTTAGACATGCATCGAAGGAGAAGCCCGTCGAAGGAGCGTCGGTACAGCGTTTTAGTGGCTGTATCGTAGTAGAATCGAAGAGAGCGTCTCCTGACTGAGACGGCTTCCTTCGGATCTTTCGGAAGGATTCCGTAGACGGCGAAGTCGATGAACGGGAATCTCCAGTCTCGGACATTAACATCGATGTTTGTCGGCACGGCGTGAGCTATTTACAAACATAGGTTGTTTCTGGGACAAATCAAGTCTCGGCCAGTTACCGTGACATAGTGTTGAGTCCCAAGGGGCGCGGCCAATGAGGCTGCGAGGCCAGCCAGAGCGTCAGCCTCCAAGTTTTGTAGACGGGGTACATGTTCGATGAAGAACCCAGTGAAATGATGTTTAATGCAACTTCATGGTAAGGGATCAAATCTTCATGGCGAACCTCGTATTGCCCCCGAATCTGGTTTACGACGAGTTTCGAGTCGCCGTCGGCTTCCAGATGATCCACCCCCAGCTGTTGTGCTAGCTGGAGCCCCATGACGAGTGCGTTGTACTCAGCCACATTGTTGGAGCACGGCTTCGAAAGAGAGTATGCGCGCTGGATGACCAGCTGATCGGGGGAAACCAAGACTACCCCCACTCCTGCAATGATTTGGCCGTTGGGGCCCGTTCTTGAAGCGCCATCGAAGAACATCCTCCAAACGGGGCTTCCTTCAGTAACGTTTGATTCTTGGACTTCATCCGGGATGTCTTCATAGAGTTTTGAAGATTCTGGGATGGGGTGTGAAGCTAAAAAGTCAGCCAGAGCCTGACCCTTGACCGCCTTCTGCGGGACAAACACCATGTTGTATGGCGTTAGTAGGATCGCCCATGTAGCCAGCCGGGAGTTAATGACCCTGGCTTCGTCATGAGAACTCTGAGTGGATTGACTCGGGAGATGACGTGAATTGTCTGGCCCGAGACGTAATGACGAGTCTTCTGAATGGCAAACACCAAAGCCAAGCACTCCTTTTCAACGGGGTTGTACCAGTGTTCGGCCCCGATGAGTGTTCGACTGAGGTAGTAGATTGCTTGCTCATAGCCTGCATCGCTGTTTTGAGCCAATAAAGCGCCGAGGGAATGATCCATGGCACGGACGTAGAGGAGGAATGGTTTACCGGCGACAGGTGCCACTAGGACTGACGGGCTTGTCAAGTAAGCCTTGATATCGTCGAAGCCTTTTGGCACTCCTCTGTCCAGACGTAAGAGACTCCCTTCTTCATGAGCTGAGTAAAGGGTTGACATTTACCGGAGAGGTTTGCTATGAACCTCCGGATGTATGCCAGACGTCCTTGTAAGCCCCGAAGTTCTCGAAGGTTCTTCGGAGGGTCCATGTTGAGGATGGCTTTGTCTTCTCGGGATCGACATGAATGCCTTTTGCCGTGATGACAAAGCCCAAGAATTTGCCGCTAGAAACCCCCAGGAAGGATTTAGCGGGGTTCATTTTGAGTTGATGTGCCCGCATGAGATCAAAGACCGTCCTCAGGTCCTGTAGGTGATCTCTTTTGAGGCGGCTCTTGACTGCGATGTCGTCAACATAGCACTCAACTGTCTTGCGAAGATGTTGATAGAAGATGGTACTCATCGCTCGTTGGTATGTTGTACCGACATTTTTCAAGCCGAAGGGCATTACTGTGTAGCAGAAAACACCTTTCGGAGTCCTGAATGACGTGTGTTTTGCGTCATCGGGGAACATCTTGATTTGATTGTAGCCTGAATACCCGTCCATGAAGGACATGCGTTCAAAGCCACATGTGTTGTCGATCATTACATCGGTGATTGGGAGCGGGAATTCATCCTTCGGGCAAGCAGAGTTGAGATCCCTGAAGTCGATACAGACTCGTATCTTGTTCTTCTTGGTGACAGGGACGACGTTGGCTATCCAGTCCGGGTGTTGTTCCTCACGGATGAAGCCACTGGTCAAGAGCTTGTCCACCTCCTGATCGATGGCATTCATGATGTCCGGGCGGAAGCATCGCTGTTGTTGTTTGGTAGGTTTGGCATCTGGTAAGATGTTCAACCTATGCATCGCGATCTGTGGATCGAGACCCGGCATGTCTTTGTAGCTCCAGGCGAAGACGTCAATATACTCTTTAGCCAGTTGGACTAAAGATTCTCGGTCTTCTCCTTCCAAGCTTTTGCTGATAAAGATGGGTTTAGAAGAAGACCCATCCCCGAGGTCGATCTGCTCGACTTCGTCTTCGGTGGGAGGTTCTCGTAACTCAAAACGAGACTCCCATTGTTCTCCTAGGCGTTGAGCCCAGGGTTCCTCTTCGAAGGGTTCCGGCGGTTGGTCTTCGCCTTCATCTTTCTGAGGTTGCACCGATGTCATGTTAGCTGACAGCACTTAAAGACTGATCCGATACTGGTATCGGAATCCCACGTCGATGCTTCAGACGAGTGGGAATGTTCTATGTCTTCTGCGTCTGAACTCTCTGGAGTTGATGGCGGCGTGACATAGCCTAACCCCCGTCGAGTCCGATTGTAGTAATCCTGTGGCTTTCCATTGGGCATCGAAAGCCGGACAGGGAGATGCCGACCCTTGCCGTAGTTTAGGCCTTTATTGCTTTTCAGGTCGTAGCCCATCTTTTGGATGATGCGCTTTACCGTATCCGTGTACCGATAGACTTGTACTCTGCCGGTATCAGGTTCGGGCTCGATTGACGGGAGGTCCTGATGACGCTCGACTTTGCCCGAGATGATGGTGCCTTCGTCTCGGCTTCGTGGGGGAATTATGAAGACTCCTTGAGACGGGGCCACTCGATTATGGTGGACGGTCGTTATTTGTGTTTGCAACGACCGTAGAGCGTTGTCTAATGTATACATGGCATTCCAGTGTGGAAGACAAGGAAAGACACTCTATTATTGATAAAGTGCAAGATTTTATCCCTTGGGATTACATTGTCTAAGGAGGGTGCGTCTACATCAGCAGAGATATATTCGCCAAGCTCCTCATCTGTAAGCTCTGGGGCCGGATCAGGAGAGTCCTCCATCGCTCTGACTTTGGGGTCTGAGAGGGTTATGTGAGCCCTCTCCGGCATTTTGGATGACTGCGGCGGCTTGCCTTTGAGACGCACCTTGAGAGGTGCCTCGGTTGCGCCTCCGATGAGTGGCGCCTTCCCTTGTAATTTTACCACCAGGGGAGCCGCTGTTTGAGGTGGCTTTCCCTTGAGGCGTTACTTCAGGAGAGCTTCGTGAGTCGGTGCTTTCCCTGATAGCTTGATGCTCATTGAAGGCGCCTTCTTGGGAGGCTTGCCCTTCAATTGGATTTTCAAGGGGGCGTCGGAAGTCATTTCGGGCTCCAAGTCCGGCTCTGTTGCCGTCTCTGCTTCATCATCGGCGTCGTTGGCCTCCTCGTCAAGTGGCTTGTACAAGTCGGAATCGGTGAAGTAGGCCTCAATCCCTTTGAAGGGATCGATATCTGCAAATTCCGTCCGGATGACGCCGTTGGTGGATACATATTTTATGCATTGGTGGAGCGTGGAGGGCACCACCATGTACTCATGTAACCATGGTCGTCCGAGTAAGATGTTGTAGTTGACCTCGGCATCCACCACATAACAAGTCACCTCAGTTTTGAGGCTGCCGATGTGACACTTCAGCCGGATCTTGCCCAGTGGCTCGCTCTTGCTAGCGTTGAAGCCACTGATGGTCGTATTGGAGGGCGCCAGCCGGTACATCGGGATCCCCAGCTTGGATAGCAGCGCCTTTGGAATGATGCTTAGGGAAGACCCCGGATCGATCTGAATCCTGCTCACCTTTACCGAACCGATGTACCCTGTGTAATACAACGGTCGGTTATGTCGGTGATGCTTGAGCAGCATGTCTTGTTGGGTGAAAGTTATGTTTGGATAACTTCATCCGCACAATGACAGTGTGCACAAGTAGTTGGGAGGTCTTCAGGCTGCTTGATTTGACTGAGAAAGGATTCGGCATCCTTCAGAGCTTCGCAGAGAGCTTCTCGAGAGTCCTTGGAGAGACGCAGGAGCTCGAACAAAGACAAGCGTGCAGGAGTACTGGTCAGTTGTGCCAGAATGTCAAAATTGTGGGGCTTGGCTAGCCCCGAAGCATTTTCTTTGCGCAGAGGTCTGTCGAAACGGGCCTCCACTTGCTTTTGTTTATCGGCTGCTGAGGGCTTGGATGGACCCTCCTCAGGGATGGTGCCAGGAGGCACCACTTCGGCGGCAGCTTCACCGGGCTGGGAGTTCTGTTGTGCACGCGTCTGCACAGGAAGCGCCTCTTCCGTTGAAGAAGAGACCGTGCGGCAAGACTTGATCTTCCTGCCTTTTGTTTTGGAGGTAGGGCGTACCTCCGGTTGAGTTACCTCGGAGACGAGGTCGGGGTGAACCCAAAGGACCTCTCCTCGGGATGTGGTGAGTGGGACAAGTCCACTCACATTGTCACGGGTGGGTGGCAAGTTCACCACCTCCATTATCGCCTTAGGGATAGGGACGACGCCATCTTGTGTGGTAGTCGGCGGCAAGGTGCCGAACTGAAGTGACACCACATTAGCTGACACCGTCTTTTCTTCGTAGTCGACGGAGATTACATCCGCATTGATCATGTGCTGGATGTAATTTTTGAGGACGTAGCAGTCCTTGGTCGGGTGTCTGACAAACCGATGGTAGTGACAGTACCTCGGGTTGTCCACTTTCCCGACTTCATCGGGCCGCTTCGGGTCCGGAAGCTTGATCTTGTCATCCTGCTTCAGTATCTTAAAGAGTTGCAGGATGTCGTCATCATTGAATGAATAAACCTCCTTGGGTCTCGGTGCCAGTGGAGGCTTTTGAGTAGGCGCAGGTGCGCCCTTCGAGGCATTAACAGTCAATGCCTGTTTCCCCTTTGTTTCTCGTCCGGAGTTGTTGATTGTGGACTTTTTCCCCTTATCGTCAAAGGCGGGGAAGCTAACACCCAGAAGACGTGCATTGGCCGCCTTCTTCTCTGCAGCTTCAGCTTCGATGATTAGGGAGCTCCAGTCGGAAGGAGGAGTAGAGTTAAGCCAGAGCTTTACTGCAGGCAGCATGTTCATACTACAAGCGGAGAGAAGCGCATGCTCTGGCATGCCTGGAGGTAGCCTGAAGCAGGCCTGACGGAAGCGTTCGATGAATGCCCGAACCGTTTCCTTATCCTTCTGGCGTATCTCAATGAGAGACGCCATCGTCATGTCCTTCCCACCGTCGTAGAAGCGGTCGAGGAAGAGGCGTGTCAGGTCGTCGAAGGACGATATGGAATTATCGGGGAGGCTGCAGTACCAGTCATACGCCACCCCTTTCAGGGCCCCAACAAAGATGTTGGTGAGGAGCGCGTCCTCCTTCGGAAGATGCCCTATCTGCGACTGGAAGTACGTCAGGTACCGTCGTGGAGAGTCCTTTCCGTCATAGGGCGTGAGTGTTTGTGGTTTATACTTTGGAGGATAAACCACCTTATTCCACTCAAGGGGATAAGGCTGGGGAATGCCCATCTTCTGGCGCTCCTCCTGCCTGTTCTTGGACTCGAAGCGCTCCCGCAGATCTTTGATCATTTCGACCACGTCCTCCGTGGAGCTAGGAGTCGGGGAAGGAGGTACCACCTGGAGTGGAGCGTTTGAGGGCTCCGACGTCCGGGGTGCTTCTGTGTCTGAGGGTGTCCGTTGGAGGGGCACACTCGACTCTCCATTGGCTCCTGGGTCGGGACCATTTGAAGGTGTCCTGATCAAGGCCGACCGCATCTCAAACACTGCTTGAGTCAGTGCTTGCATTGAGGCAGAGAGGGTTTTGAGTCCTCCCTCTAGCGAGTCTATGCGCTGGACAATGTCCTGTGGCGGCGCATCAGTCTCAAGATCACCCCCGGTCATGTATACTGTCATGACATGGCCGGAAGTGGATGGATCAGTTGAGGCTTCGCTCTCAGCCTCGCTCTCATGTGGGGGAGTCACTTCTCCTGGTGTTTGGCCACCCCAGCCACATTCTGGAGTTCGTCTTCGACAAGCGCATCTGCAAGGGCCTGACTGCCCTCAGCTCTGTCTCGAAGGGCCTCTTCGTTTCCAGCACTACCCTCGGCGGTGTCCTGGAGGACATCGTCATTTTGAGGGGCTTCAGGGAGGCCATCTTCGCCTTGATGAAGATCCGCCGCAGCTGTGCTTTGGACATCTTCGTCTTCGGAAGGAGGCTCGACAAGGGTCTGGCTACCCCCAGCTTCCTCCAAGAACTTCTTCCTCGACCAAGTGCCTTCGAACACTCCAGAGGTCGAGACAGCTGCCTTGGTTTTCCTCGGCTGGCTTTTGGATGAAGACGAAGAATTGGCAGTCGTCTTCCGGACAGATGAGGAGTTGGAGATCACGTTGCATGAAGCAACCTTTAGCTCCTCTTCTGCTGACACCTTCGTCCCAAGGCGATGTCGGAAGGGTGTCGATGATTGTTGCCGTTGGAAGACCGACTGCTTTGGTGGTACTGCCGTCTTGCAACAGCAGTTGATGGTGACCACTGCACAAGTGTGCCCCGTGAGAGGCGCATCGTGCTTGTTGGTCAACTCTCCTGACCGGCGCTTGTGAGTGATCACGTTGCGCAGGTCGTTGGAGGAGAGTGCTACCCTTACACCCCTCTCAGGCACATGGCAGGGCCAAGCGCCGGGGTGGTTGGGTGAGTGCTGCGCCCCCTGATCTAATACCAAGCAGGCATCACGATCAGTAGTGGGGGAACCACAGCATTTGAAGTGACTTAAACGGACCTCAAACGCACAACCAGAGGAGGCACGGGAGTTCAAGACCACTGAGTTTGCCTCTCTCGGCTTGGTTGTGCACGCAGTGAATGCGCCCAAGCGAGATGAGGACTTTGAAGGTCGACTCGTTGTTGGTGCAGAAGCACTTGAGTCAACCTTGTACAGCTTGCCATCGGCAGCGCGCGTGATCGTAAGCGCGTGCCTCTGGCCGGCTGCTGGCATAGCACGTTTGTGGCGCATGGCCCGTGCCGCCTTGGATTTCTTCGTACCAGTCCGCTGGGGCGCATAGTACTCAGCATCCAAATTCTCCTCGCCATTACAGCGAGTGAGTCTGTCAAAGACAGAGGCTCTTTGTGGCGTATCAGAAGTGATGTGCGGGGCATTGGCTGCGCCCCTGCTCCGTCGATGTATCTTCCTCGCCTGAGAGGAAGATGGCTGGGGAACGTGGTCAGCCGCACGCTTCCCCGAGAGATGCGCTACATCAGCGGGCGCACCTTGACTGCTGAGGACGTCAGCAGGAAGGGAAGGCTGGACGGGCGCATCCCCTTCAACGGTGGTACCCGAGGCGTCGACTTTGCGCACCCAGACTGCACGGGTCTTCTTCGGCTTCGACAGCCGCTTCGAAGGACTCGCACTTCCTTCAGAAATGAACTCCTCGTACGCCTGTTGATTGAGGCGCACTACCAGCGTCTTATGGGAGGAGCCCACCTTCACGTCGTCGGCTTGTGACACAACCTTCTCGGTAGAGGAGAAAGAAGTCCCCAGCAGAGTCGCCAGCTTGTTTGCCATTAAAATTGTTTGATTGAAATCTTAATACAAACAGAACAGTGATACAATATAGGACTTAGATGTAGTCCTAGGAGTACACTTTTGTTTAAGCTGGGTCCTTAGTGCCAATAGAGCGAGTGGTAATGCGTTGACTCCGTTGACCGGCTGACGACAGTTATCGGTTCTCTGAAGGTGTTGATTGCTCTGGGTGCTGGAGCTTGCTGAGAGGAGGAAGACGTTGAGTGTCTAGAACTGCCTCTCGGTGATTCTCTCTGTGTTGTGAGTCTTCTCTTCTGAGTCTCTGTGTGTGTGTGAAGGAGATGATCCTTCTATTTATAGTTTTGCAGGCTGGCTGCTCATGCGCGCATGCAGGATGCGCCAGTGTGGGGATGCCATGTGGAGGTCGCTGATGGAGGCGCACGGATGCTGCGCCCTGATCGAGGGGAAGAACTCTTCATACTGCTGTTGTGAGCCGGCACGTAGCAGAGAGAAGATCTTTCCGTTGCTGAAATCTTGGATGAGTTGAGTCAAAAGACACGTGTCGTCGACTCATGGTTCGAAGATCTCGAATTTGGTGGAGAGAAGTGATCTGGTGAGCTGCGTCTTGGATTGGGCGCAGGAGGAGGCTGCGGCTCATAACCTTTAGGAGTTACAAACCATTTGGGGCGCATGGCTTTTGAGGCGCATGCAGGCGACTTTCCTTCTGTCTTTCGGGATCAGAGAGCAGTCTGAGGCGCATGGCTTTTGAGGCGCATGCTGATTTGGACGCATGGCCGTAGAGGCGCATGCTGATGGTGGAGTGGCCACGTGGCAGTAGCCGTCGAAATAAAGTCATGATGATGCTGACGTTGTCGACGCTTCATTTTCTAAAAAAGCTGTCAACTGTTCAGACTTTGGGAGACGTGCTGCCAACTATATCAGTTCAGCATTTAATGTTGGTGACGTTCGATGGACAGCTGAGTGGGCGCGTCGGTTGGCGTTCCACTCGGTATGGGGATGTGTTAGGGCGCACCCTCTGTAATGCGTCGAGTACTGTAGGGCGCATCTGTGTGATGCGCCTGATGCCGAAGGGCGCGTCCGTGTGATGCGCTGTCTGGCTGGCGCATCGGACATGTCTTTTAATGATGCGGCTGTCTCGCTCTTCGAGTGCTATAAATAGCCGTTTGGCTGAATTCGAAGCGTCCGGTTCATCCATTTAATGTAAATTCATTGCACGGAATTCGGAGGGCCATCCACTTGGCGCGTGGGTTTGATCTGCCCGGCCTATAAGTAGTGGCATGGAGAGAAGATTTGCTTCTCATTCCCTCACGTACTTCCAATATGAACTTGATCATGCGGGTGCATTCTGTTGACGAAGTGCTCCCGAGGGTGAAGATGAGACGCTGTGTTGTCTTCGATGCACTTGAAGGTGACTGTTACATCCAAAAGACGGAGTCGAGGGCTTCCGAGGCAGGCGGAAGGTGCCTGTTGCATCCAAAGATAGGGATGCTCGGGCCTCGTCCCCGTTATTCCGGAAGAGCCGTAGATCGGAATGGCGGTGCTAGGCTTTAGCCGCGGTTTCGATCACGGTCTTCCTTCGGCTTTGGAGGCTCTTTCGAAGCCTCCCCTGGCCACAGCATTTGCGGTGCTCTTCTCTTCCTTGGTTCCAGCCAGAGGGTTAAATGCTTTGCTTGGCGAAGCACTTATCAGGTGAGCCTGGCTGGAAGAGCGGCACATAACTGGGCTCTGCTCGGCCAGGTGAGCCTGGCTGGAAGAATTTGGCTGAAGGGATGCACATAGCTGGGCTGCTGAAGGGATGCACACAATTGAGCTGGATGCACATGACTGAGCTGCTGAAGATATGGTGGGATGCGCCTGGTTGGAGGCGCATGATGTCTGCTGCGCCTGACTGACAGCGCATGGTGACTGGCAGCGCATGATGACTGCTGCGCCTAACTGGAGGCGCATGGTGGCCGCTGGCTGTAGACTTAGGATTTTTCTTTTGTAGAAATTCTCCTTTGTACAACCTTTTCTAGACATGTAATAGACTTTTATATATAAATAAAAAGTCCTTCTTCAAATGTCCATGGTTATTGACTTTGCTGTGAAGTGTTCTGTGCGAGTCCTGGCGCATGTAGTGTCTGGCGCATGGGCTTTCTGATTATGAAATTCTATGCTTCTCCAGAGGGCTCAGTAAACATGAGAGTACATGATCACATGAGTGCACATGAATGATGGAAGCATAGGAGTACATGATGATAGTGAAACACACATAACATGAAGTACCCGATGCTCCCGAGGGGGATAACATCTCATGTAAAGATCCATATAGTACCAATCCGTGTTACCAACGTGACAGCATCAAGTAAAGTAATCTAGAGCGAGAAGTAAAGCCTGAACAAGTATGAAACGGTCAGAGAATGTACTCGCCTGATAACTGAATGTCTGAAGAGGATATACTGTCTGAGGAGAGGTGTATGGCTCCTAATCAGAGTAATACAAGTCACAATGTATCCACAATGGTAAAAATAAAGTATACAATGCATACTACATGATTCTAGGTCAATCTGGTCAAACGTCAACTCTAATAGTCAAACTAGGTCACAGGAAGTCATACTAGATCACAGGAAATCAAGCTAAGTCAAATAAGGTCAAACAAGGTCAAATAAATCAAGATTAGTCAAATCTAGGTTAAAATCAACCCTTGGTCAACATTCTAGCCAAACTAGTCAAATACTAGTCAACATGATCAATCTAGGTCAAATTTAGACTAACTAGGGTTTTGGGTCAAACAAAGACTAGTCAGCAAGGTGATTAAGTCAATGGTCAACTATCTAAGTCAATACCACAAGGTTAAGGTATAACCAATACCTATACAAGTATACCACACATATATATACATATATACAATACCAACCTTAATCCTATATTCAAGCTAATCCCACATTCCAATCTCAAGTCATGACTTGACTCTAAGTATCTAACTTAACCCATACATATCTTAACCTACATAAGTCCTTCCACAAAACCCAAGTCACAATAGTATACTCATACATAGGTCAACCCTAAACCAACTAGTTAATAGCCTAGGGTTTAGTTAAACTTAGTCAACAAGTCCTCTTAAGTCTATCCAAGCCATTTCTAGATCAATTAGGTCATGGTTGACCTATAGTTGACTTTGGTCAACAATGGTAAATTATCTAGTCAAACTAGTTGTTTTAGGTCATTCCTAGTCAATTCTAGGTTAACTAGGTCAACTTTGACCTAAGGTTGACTTTGGTCAACAATGGTCAACAAGGGTCAACAAGTTGGGTTTTGGGCCATTAGGGTTAGCCCCAAGCCATAGGCTAATAATCTTGGCCATAGGCTAGTCATAGGGTTTCTATATAAACCTATACCTAGCAAGTTATCTATATATACATATATCTATATATATATATATATATATATATATATATATATATATATATATATATATATATATATATATATATATATATATATATTTTGTCAACAAGGGTCAACAAGTTGGGTTTTGGGCCATTAGGGTTAGCCCCAAGCCATAGGCTAATAATCTTGGCCATAGGCTAGTCATAGGGTTTCTATATAAACCTATACCTAGCAAGTTATATATATATATATATATATATATATATATATATATATATATATATATATATATATATATATATATATATATATATATATATATATATATATATGTGAATATACATATATCTATATATATATATATATATATATACACTATCTATCTACTACCCAAATACCAATATGTAAATACTCTATATATACAAAACCCACATTCACATATATATATATATATATATATATATATATATATATATATATATATATATATATATATATATATATATATATATATATAAATATATATATATATATATATATATATATATATATATATATATATATATATATATATATATATATATATATATATATATATATAATGGGATCTAATACAATGTATATATATATCATTTATATATATACATATATATATATATATATATATATATATATATATATATATATCTATATATATATATATATCAACTTATATATATACACATATATATAGAGAGAAAGTGAGAGAGGGACATAGAGTGAGAGAGAGAATTAGATAGAGAGAGAGAGTGATACTGCTGTACAGCAGGGGGGTTCCAGATTCTGGAACCACAATTCCAGTCCCAAACACACACACACACAGGAACATATATACATATATATATATATATATATATATATATATATATATATATATATATATATATATATATATATATATACACACAACTCCCTATATACACTACCAAATACCCCCAAAATTCACCCACACTCACACATACATATGTACTACGTATATGCATACTAAAAACATACCATTACATGTATAATTTAGATTAAAAATTGGTTTGAAATTCGTTTTTACAAAACTTGAAAATATTCTAAAACCTGGAAACGGGAACTGTGCACTCGAAATAGGGTAACACGAAAAATACACACAAAAACGAGCTAAGGCTCGAATCTCTAGGTTGGTAACTGGTGCCCCACACATACCCTAGTGTCCTAGGTATCTGACACGACACCACGATACGGTTTCACGTGTCCAAACACACGAAACCCTCACTCGGGTAAACTCTGATACACACGCACACACAGAGTATCGTGCACGCATGTAAATCACCCTAGGAAACGACACACACTCTCTCGTGTCTCGTGCTCGTGCACGAATGTTCACCTAGGGGTTGTGCACGTGTCCAACACCCTGCACCGTGTCTACGTTGATCCAGGACACGGTACGAAGACCGTATCAGTCGTGAAAACACGACTGATACGCGCGTTTCAGACCGCGTCGTGCACGCGGTCGTGCGTCTCGTGTTCGCAACACAGGACACGACACACCACGTGCTTGTGTCCACGTGTTCGCCCCATGATGGGCTACACACTCGTGTCACCACGAGGTGCCCAAGTGTCGTGTCCACGCGACACGACACGCGCCAAGTTGGCCCCCGTGCGCGTGTGCGCTGACAGTGCACGACCAGTGCACGTGTCCGTGCTCTCTCGACACGACACCAACGTGTCTCAAACTCGAGGGGGGGCATGTCAGAGGTTGCCCCCTCCTCTGTGTAAATTTTCACGTGTCCACGTGTCCCACAGTGTCCGTGCTAAGTGTCGAGTAGCAGGGCATGCACGCGTGGCCTCGTGCTGCGAGTTTGTGTCCATTTTGGACACGGACACAGCACAGAAATGTGCTCAGTCAAGTTGTTTCGTGTCCTACATGTCTAGGGCTAGCTAAAAGTGTAATTTTTTTGGAAAAACGTAAAAACCAATCCTATGTGGCATTTCAACAAACAAGGGTTTCTACCCTATGATACGTGTCCGATACGGACACCAAACCACTTCTAATTTCCACCAAATTTTACCCACAGTTATGGTAGTCCTATATGAATACATCTATGAAGAAAAAAACAGGATTTTAAGTAAGTTTGAGGGAATTTACCTATTTGTGCAAATCCAAGAAAAATTAAGGAAGAGGGGGGTGTGTGTCCTTCAACTTGATGATGTCCAAAGCCTCCAAATTCTTGATTGCTATCCTCCCTTAGTATCCTTGATGTAGTAGGGTCCCAATGCAAAAGACTAGAGTGAATTTGGATCTATATTGCTCAAGTTGTGGGTGTTTGAAGGAAAAGGGATTTTTCTAGGATTAAATTCATGTAAATTTTCCATGAATTAACACAATGGGATTATATAGAAATATGGGCTGCTAGGGGGGTGCCCTATGGCCGGCCATGGCATGGGGGGGTGTCCTAGCCCTTCCTTCATGGCTAAGGCTTGGACTTTGTGTAAAGGTCTTGATATTTTGCATGGTTTAAGCAAAATATCAAATAAAGGTAAACTAGATATTTAACTTGCTTTAGCCTATGACTAAATATCCATCCTATAGCTTCTAGGTTAGTGGCTAACCTCTAGTTTAGGGTGGAATAGGTTAGGGACTAGTCATGGTACTCAACCATGATTAAAATAATATTAAAATCACATAATCACAAATAAAGTCTAGTAAATTACCAAAATACCCTTTTGGCCAAAAACCACTAATTTGATGTTCTAAGCCTATGGCTAAGCTCTCATGGTCATGGAAACTTCTAGGTTAAGGAAAACTAGGGTTTACACTAAGTTATACTAACCAAAATCACAAAGTCATAAGTCATGACTTTGCATGACTTAGAAAATGGTTCTAAGTACACTAATAATCACCCTAAACCATATCATGCCCTAAACACCATTAAATAATAATAAAAATAATAATTTTTCAAAAATCCCTAATTTCAGAAAACAGGGTGTTACAGAAGTAGTCGGAAGAGACTCCTCCTGCTCTGCAGCCTGGCTCTCCTATTGTCGCTGTGCTGAGCGGGTAGTCACCAAAGTATCATCAGTCGAATCCGAGACCATGCAGCATGTTTTGCTTTTCTTTTCTTTGGTAGAAAGGATCGTAGGTGTCATTATGTCGGGGACTAAGCCAGGATGAATCCACATAACTTTGCCTTGAGGTGTGGAGAATGGGATGAGCCCTTGAGCGTTGTCCCGTACTGGCAGAAGGTTGACTACTTTCATTGGCACATTTGGAATGGGGACGATGTCGTCTTGCACCTCTGTGGCTGGAAAACTCCCAAACTGGAGAGTAACCATGTTGGTCGTGACGGTCTTCTCCTCATAATCCAACGATTTGACATTGGCGTTGATGAGGCACTGGATTTGCCTTTTCAACACATAGCAATATCGTATTGAGTGGTGGACATATTGGTGGTAATAGAAGTACTTGGAATGGTCCACCTTTTTTACTTTATCAGGACGCCTGGGTTCCGGGATGGATAGTTTGCCACTCTTTGTAAGCATCTCGAAGAGCTCCAGCGTATCCTCGTCATTGAAGGAGTAAGTCTCCCTTGGCCTCTGCGTTTCTACGGACTTGGGGTTCACGGATACAGAACCTTTGGAGATTTTGACGGTCATGGCATGCTTGCCTTTTCGTGTTTGAGGTTGCTGCTGGACGAGTGTCTCACCCTTGTCTTCAGGAGCAGGAAAGTGTAGCCCCAGGAGCTGCATGTCTTGGGCTTTCCTCTGTGCAGCGTCCACCTCTATAATGAAAGGCGTCCACTCCGTGCAGGGAGCACTGTGCCACAATTTGATTTCGGGCAGCATGTTCTTGTGGCATGAGTCCATAAGCATTTGCTCAGGCATTCTGGGCGGTAATCTGAGGGCTGCCTGGCGGAAGCACTCGGTGTATGCACAGACAGGCTCCTATGAATATGTTGGATAGGAAGGCGTCATCCTTTGGCAGATGTCCAGTTATCGAGGCAAAATACCTCAAGTATTGTCGAGGAGACCCCTTCCCTTCATAGGGTGTAAGCGTCTGCGAATTGTATTTGGAAGGGTAGACGATGTTGTCCCACTCGGCAGGGTATGGCTGTCGGATATCCATCTTTCGGAGTGCTGCTTGTTTCTTCTTAGCATCATGACAAGCATACAGCTCCTTGATGGCCTGCTGTATCTCGGCCGACATTGCAGAACCTGTAGCCGATGGAGTAGACGAGGAGGGTCCTGTCTGGTAGGCGGCAGGCAGCCTACTGGATCCATTATTGGTTGGCGGATCAAGTGCAGGTGTAGAGGCAGCGAGGGCCATATTGCTCTTGAGGTTGATTATAATCGAGGACAGAGTCTTTATGGTGTCCGTCAGCGTATCTAACTCTACCTCACGGGCTTCGATATGTTTGAGAGCTTCGTTGTTTCTTTCCTCGTTGCCATCGACCATGAACACGGACCAAGTGTGAGGATGAGTCGAGGGAGCCGTGGATCCTTTGCTCTCTGGCTTAAATGCCTGAGTCTCACTGTCTTGAGGATACACTATAAGATTGTGATCTTTCTCGGACTCAGTATGGTTGCTACCCCCAGTCTGGTGACTGGCTACGCCGATGGAGGCATTCGTGTCATATTGTTCCTCCTCATATCGGAACACAGGGTTATCATGCAAGGTAGGAGGCTGGCTACCCCTAGTATTTGGCATGGCACCCAATGTAAATCTGGAACGGATGCCTTGGAACACACTTGCATCAGGTACCTTGGCTTTGCTGCTCTACGCCCTCTTCTTCGGTTTAGTGACCGACATGAAAGGATTCTGGAAGGGCTTCTTGAAAGCTCTGGAAACCTGTACCGCATAGCACGTGACGATGCAGGAATCATCTTCTCTATGGCTCACCGACCCCTGTTGAGCCTCTGGCATGGGGTCGACATGGAGTTGAGTCTCTAGAAGACGGAACGCTGGCTCGATGATGGCGCGGCCATCTGCTAGCAGCAGCAGTTGATGGTAATATGGGTACAAAAGTGCCTTGATTTAGGCACACCTTGTACCACAAATTCTTCTTCCGCTTGGAAAAGGGTCGGATCTTTTGCCATGGCACCCCCATTGTGCGTGCAGGGAAGCTGCACACAAGTATGGTCAGAGCGGGTCTGGCGGGGAAGCCTCATGTCGCTTCTGCAGGAATGCTGCTCGTATGGCTCCCTCTCCATAGGACATACCCCCTGGCTTGGCTCTCAGAACCGTGGATCCTTTGCTCTCAACGCGGGCCTCTGGTCTGCTATAGGTGTCGCACGCTTATTGCACAAAGCACGAACCACCTGAGATCTCTTCCTACTACCCCCAGCGGGTGAGTAGTATTCAGAGTCCGCCAAAGGCTCGCATGAAGGAAAAGCAATTCTCTCGAAGACAGATCTTCTTACCGGCAATGCTCCCATCGTGAGGGGTTGGACCGGTATGCGCTTTCTTTAGCGCCGTGCCTTCGTCAGATCAACCATAGAACCACTGTCTTCTTCGCCATGCTTTTCCAGGACGGGAATCGGGCAAAGGGATAAGGCTGTAGTAGCCGAAATCTTCTTCGTGGCTTCGATGTTGAGGGGGTCCTGAGACGCAGTTCCCGCCATCGTGCTGCTAGCTGCAGCCACCTTAGTCCTCCAGACACGTCGAGTCTTCTTCGGTTGTACTAACCACTTCAAAGTCTTTGACTTTTCGTCAAAGAGAAGATCTTCAAAAGCTTGCTGGTCGAAGCGGACGACCAGCATGACTTAGAAAGATCCCAGCAAGTTGTCATAAGATTGCGTCACTGCCTTTTCTTTGGAGGAGAAGGTAGTCCCCAGTAGAGTCGTCATTTTATTCGACATAACAAAAGGTTTAACGGACTTTTTGCTTTATTGAATGTATAAGGTATCTGTGTACAAAAAAGAAATCTTAAACAAGATATTCTAAGTACATGGAGAAGAGGTATCTTGGAAAGAGTGACGGTGGAGATCGAGCACTACAGCGGCTCCTTTACTCTGTTGACAATCTGACGACGAATCAACCTTGCTCTAGCTCTCTCGCGCCTTTGATGGAACTCTGGGGTCACCAATCAAGAGATTATCTGGATGAGAAGATCCCTTAGAGGTGGTTGTTCTTCTGTTGGTTGGTTGGTGGATTGTTCCTTCTTAAATGAAGGTTCTCTCCTTTTAAGTTGAACGAGAACTTCTTCTATTTATAGAAAATCGAACATATATGCGATGTGCATTAGGGTTCCTGAGATATGAAAGAATTTGTCGTTATTATAAGATGTGGGCTTTTGTGGCGCTGTCACATGGCAGACATCGAGATTCTCCTCAATCGAGATCTCTGGTGGTTATCAACATAACCGAAGAAGGTGACATATGGTGCGTACCGATTTTCTTGCTCGGATGCAGTCGAGTAAATCTTATAATTTCATCCTAGATTTGAAGTCTACTTGATCCTCGTCTAAGATTTAAATCAATCTGATATGATACCAATCATGATTTAATCCCAATCTTTTTTGCAAGAGGCGGTTTTAAACAAACCAATTGGGGTGGACCCATGCTTCCTGCACCTCTGGTAAGGACTAAGTACTGCTGTGCTTCTGGAATGACGAGTAGATCGTGCTTCGGTAGATGACGGAGCCTCTGTAATTTCAGGCGACTAGTGGACTTGGCTTCGAATGACGACGAGACTTCTGTGCATTTAGAGCAATAATGAAGCTGTGTTTCGGAGCAACAATGTCACTGTGATGTAGGTGACGAGTAGGCTTATGCTTCAGGCTGGCGAGGTTACTTTGCTTTTAGAGCGACAGGCTGACTTGCATTGGTTGCAGTAGGAGTTCCCAAGTTTCTTGTAGAGAAGTGACTTAAGCTCTGGATTGGAGCAGATGACTGCGCCGTGAGAATGGAGATGGTGTGAGCATATCACCATCCTATGCCTCATGTGGATGTATGTAAGTAGTTATGCCTTTGAACTTTGAAGGCGTTGGCTTTGGAGGAAAGGGTATAACACCCTTGTGTGTCTAGGGTTGCCGCAGGCAGGTAGCTGCGCCTCTGGAGTGACAACATTGGTTTCTGAAGTAAAGGAAAAGGCGGGGCCTACCACCATCTTACTTCTGAGGTTGGCGCAGGCGAGTAGCTACGCCTCTGGCTTAAAGGCTTTGGCTTCCCTCTTAATTTCCACCGTAATAAGGGGAATTCTAAGGAGCAAAGACTGACACTCGTGGTATTGAGTCCTAGGTTAATCCCATTAATATGGGAATTCTGACCATCGGCCATATAGGGTGCATCTGGGCCATTCTTGGTCCAATAAAGGGGAAGTTCTCCTCTGAAGAGTCGATGTCTTCTTCTTGGCATCATTCACTACCATGCGAGATCCAAACTTAACTTCGAGCGGCGATCGGCCTTGTATAAGTTGGCTGCTGGTTGAGACTTTTCTCGTTCATAGGAGCCATGTTCTTATAGAAGAACTCTGTGTAGAAGGAGCCATCACTACCCTTAAGGAGTATGTAAATGTCCTCCTTAGGGAGTTCAACTCTGGGTGACGTCTGGGGGATCTTTGAGGTCCTGACGACCTAGGTCATGGGCGGATAGCCAACCCGAAGAGCCACAGGTTTGTGCTATGTCCTTCCCATTCAGGGCTTCGCAACCTGTTGCGCCCTTTGAAGGCTCGGGCCAATGACTGCTTCAAGAAGCTCCTTGCTTTGGCCGAGTGGCTGATATGCTTCTGGGAGGCTGCGCCCATAAAAGATCAGAATACGCCATGATGGAGGTCAATCTTCTGGCATAAAGAAGATGGACTGCGCTTTGACGAAGACCGAATCCCTTGTAGACCCTTCTAGGCTCTGTCGAATCTGTACTAGATCCTTTGTAGACGAACAAAATTAGTCCTTTTTTGTAGTCTCGATGTGTCTATACTAGACTTTTGTAGACGTGACACGTAAAGGACTTCTTTCCATATCCTTTGTTTTGTCTTTTTAGCACTTGGGTTGAGCCTTTGTATCATCTGCTCTATGGCGAAGGGATGTCATCAATTGAGATTTTTCATGCTTCTACAATCATCTCCGGACATTTGTTCTCCAGCACTAGAAACTCGACAAGGGGTATATTCCTTATATGGAACGCCCCTCCACGACAACTTTGAAATGACATGCATCTCATGGAGGACAAAACCCATCTCTCTGTGAGGGGTGAAGAAAGTCTCGGTGTGGTGATTAAATAGTTCCATCAAAGCCATGAACAGAGGCCGATTGATCTCTATACCATGCTCGGTGGCGTTGATGGCATGATGCAGGCATGTACCTAGCAAGTCTTTCTCGAACCTGCCCACCACCTATTGGGTCAGTTCGCACCATTCCACCTTAGGATAAATCCAACCTTCGACTCGGAAGATATCCTTCTGATATGTATAGCCTGTGGCCAGAAGCCTGTTAGTGAAAAGAGAGGCTCGGAACGGATGCACCTCTATGGTAAAGTCTATGAGTAGATGACTAGGGAGTAACACCCATAGCGTATAGGATGGATCATCAGGAGCACTCTTAAAAGAATCCCTCTGATTAGAGTACCCTTCCACTTGGATATGGTCGGTCATTAAACCCCCACATTTTAAGGTCAGATCCTATTTCATAAGATGCTTCTCGGCCAAGCAGAAGAAAACTAAGAGCGGGATATGTCGTTTGACCGATAAAACATATAAATAGAGACCATTGTTCTCAAATTACCAGTTTTTGTTGATCTCTAGAAGCTTGGTATGTTCCAAGACTAGCTAATCGCCAAAACGAAACGAAGGTTTCAACATCTTGACAGGATCAAAAGGGAGAGACAACCTGCCTCCATCCATCATACAGCAGAAATATATGAGCTGTTGATCCCGTATCATGGCTAGTCGCCCTTTTGGTTGACCTTGGGCAATCAGCTGCCTAACGGGAGTGGTGAGCGCCTCGTCAATGTTCATGCCCAAGGCAGAGACCGCCGTGTTCAAAAGGATATCCCCGAAAGGAGACACGGACACAGGAACTGCACATAAACAAAGTGTATCAGAAAGACACAAAATATTTTCGGCAGACACAGAGAGCAAAAGCACTGTGTCAGGATAGGAAAGCATTCGCATAGTCACGACTTTCGCATAGGCACTATCAAAGTGTACCATGCGTCAGCCAATAAGCAACCGCACAGGTACTTTATAAAAAGAACTGTGCAGAAAGAATGGCTGCACATCTACGAGAAAGTTCAGCACATTGACAGTCGTTACTTTGTAAAAAGTAACAACTATGTACGTCAGTTAATAAAGTTTCAGCACATCTGCGGAACACCACCCCGTAGAATGGCGCCCAATCACATCAGTAAGAAAAAGCTTCAGCATATCTTCAAGACGATGCTCCTAAGAGGCGACGCTCATATCCATCAGCGAATCAAGAAATTAATAACAGTTAGACACCTACTAGCAATGGGTGGCCACATGTTTCCGTGTACTGAGACTCCTACGATAGGAGCTTGCTCAATGACGACGGCTTCGGAGGCCAACTTCTTTCCTTTGGACAATCGAATGCTCGTCGTCGCCTCTCCAACTTGCCTCGCCGACGCTCTAATCTGTCTCGCACTTACTACAGCCGGTCGAGGGCTAGCCACTGACCTACTGGCCCTTGGAGCTCGCCGTAGGAGCTTTTGGGGTTCTTGATTTCTTGGGGACCATGGCGGAAAAAGTTAGGGTTTGAAAGAGGAAGAAGACTCTGATAAAAAGCTTATGTGAGAAGAAAAGAAAGACAGAAAGCTTTTCACTCTCCTAACAGACCCTACTTATAGGGTACGGCCACGTCAGCGAAAGAAGACAAAATGCTTTGTGAACAAGAAAACTCTTCGGACGAACGTGGGAATTAAGAGAAAAGATCATGATAATCGTTCCCTAGAAACGAGGAGTTGTGATCAACTTTTAATAAAGTGATAATTATTGAGTATGCTTGTAAAAGAATCCATATGCTGCCATGTTAAGAACAAGAAAAGAGATAACCTGTATGCTAAGAAGAATTATTGTCTGCTAATAAGAAACAAACTGATGCATGTATGCTAAAGAAAGATTGTTGTCTGATAAAAAGAAATGAATGTTTGCTATGTTAAATCAAACAAAATATTGTCATGCTAATATAGATCTTTGTTCTGAATATGACTTCTTGTCATGCTTGATAAGAAAAGAGAGAAGCTGTTGGCTACATGATCCGAAAAGAAGAAAGACATGAAATGAATGTGTCGTATATCTGCAAAGGCACGAAAAGAACATGTCGTATATCTGAAAAGGGATAAAGAGAACATGTCGTACATCTGATCACAAATCTGTCTCATCTGATAGAACTGCTACAGCATGTATGTGGTCTCGGACAACTCGTGTACGAGTAAAATTTGTCTCTTGGGTGGAATCTGGGGGGCCTGGAACCACTTGGCCTAGGAGAGATTAGGGCCTCTATGTGAAAATGGGAGTCGATATCTGAGTCCTTAGCGACGAGCTGAACCAGAGAGTCACAGCGGCTAATCATGGGATTTTCCATAGACCATCATATAGATAGGTGTTGGTTGGTGCCGAGCTGAACCGGAGAGTCACACCTGCTAATCGAGTCTGCATGTTTCAAAAATGTTTTACTAAGAGCTAACAATGCAGAAACGAACAGAGAACAATTTTGGTATTATCATGTTTATGCTAATCCTTGTCTTGTGCATGGATGGACGGTCGGCTATGGTAAGAATCACTTAAAAGTGATACATATGTATTGCTTGAGTTTGCTATACAAATTGCTTGCAGATATTAATCCGTTACAAAGAAGTGTTATGTCCCCTTTAAAAAAAGATATAATATCATGCTTATAATTGTCCCTAAGAGTTGCTTGAACAAAGAAATGATTATGCTCATGAAATACGCTGCGTACTGCACATGAAATGAATAGTCATTTTGCTTGAATTGAACAGTCCCTTGTATGCTTAAGATAAAAGGAACTGAAATGAATTGTGGATTTTCAAAGATATTTTCAAGAATGTAAACTGACTATCTATGCATGAAATGAATATATGTAAAAATAGCAAGATCACTTCACAAGAAATATTTTCTCACTAAATGAACAGTGATCGTTTCAGACGAATGTAGCTCTTTGTTCACAATCACCAGTATACTGATATACTGACCCACCATCAGTCTGCATGCAGGTGCAATATGCATCGAGAAGGATAGTTCAAAGCGATAGCCCGTGCCAAAGCGATAGCCCGTGCCTTATCCGCAGGAGCCAAAAATCAGAAGAGATGCCAATAGATGACATATGTTGCAAGAGTTTAGTTTTGTATATATAGGGATGTAATGTATGGGAATGGGGTCATTATAATCTGTAAAGTTCTGAGAGAATATAACATTGTATCAGAGAGAATCGAGAGCTTGTAATTTGTTCAAATAAAATCAATAAAGAATTGTTTCTTGTTACCATTGTGTTCAATGCATGTATTCTGAAATATGTCTGCTGCTGCTTCAATTATCTATAATATATTCTGCTGCGTATTGTCAATCTTGTCTATCTTGTCTTGCTTCAGGTCTTGGCCTTGTGCAGACGCAACTTAGGCTTGCACGGCATCACGCCTTAGGGAGGACAAATGGTCTCACAGATTCTGAAGCGAGGACGAAAAGGACTCTGCGGGATCGGAACGTGACACATATGAGAGCTAATCATATATTTCATGTATGGTTAGCCCGATCTTATAGACATTGTGCAAGTTCCCACATCGATCACATATCTAAACTAGTATTTCAAAATACATAGATAGTTGCAGTTATTTTTCATTTTAATTTATATCCTATTTTATGCCACTTGTACCTACTCATTTATTATTCATTACTTGCCATTGTTATGCATCAGTTTATCTTCTCATTATGTATTACACTTATTATTACTGTTTTATAGTCTTTATTATGTTATTGAAACTGTTGTTAGAGTTGTGCTCGTTTCAATCCTGATTGGATAAAAAATTTCAATGATCGATCTGGAGGATTGGTGTCCCACTTATTATGGAACCCAGGGGGGTGTAGGAGCAGAGTTGGCCCCGTAGCTCCGAAGTAGTTTGGAGTGATTGCCGGGAGGTCTAGCTGGATCACTCAATTATCTAAGATTCGACTATTAGTGTTATAGTACTGGATTTGTTTCCGGCAACTATTGATACATTAGAATATTGTATTAGATTTGGATTTGGTTATGTTGTTGTTGTCTAGACTTATCTAGAATTTATGATTTTGGATTATCAGCTCTTTATATTCTATCAGGTCATATCACATCGTGTTTTAGATTTTGTGATTGAGTATTGTCATTGTCGGATATTATTGTTTCTTCTTTAGAATTAGATATCTGTTTGAGATGATTAGTTAGTGATTGACTAGACAGTGTTCTACTATTAATGTTGTATTATAGGCTGGACATACCCACGTACTCATGTCCCGATCATTCGGGTGTGGGTCGTAACACTTTGCAACCCAATTTCTTTTTTTTACACACATTTGATGGTTCTCAAGTAGTTATCACTCAATCTTGCTCTATTATTCCGACACTTGGGTCTACTTTTGTTTCACATGTTCCTCATCTTACTTTACACCTTATATCACTTAGTATCCTTTATGATAGTAGATCTATTGTTGTTGTTTTTTATTTTCTCACATGTTATGAGAAGTATCCTCGTACGATCCAGACGATTGGTTGTGCTTGTAGGAAGGAGCGATTGTACCACTTAGAGTTTTTTTATATTTCCATCAATTAAAACTTTTGAGTTTTAGTCATGCTGCTATCGTCACGTCTGTTGCCGATTTGTGGCGCAGACGCTTAGGTCATGTTTTAGAGGCTCGCCTAAAGAGTTTATTCCATAATGGAGCACTTGGGCATGATTCTTTCTCTTCGTTATCCACATGTATGGGTTATAAGTTGGCAAAATACTTAGTCGTACATTTTTCTAAGAGTTGATCAAAATCCACTAGCACTTTTGAATTAGTTCACTCTGACATATGGGGACTTGTCCCTATCCTATGACGAGTTTTCTCTACTGTGTCAACTTTATTGTTGAATACACTCATTATACTTGGGTCTATGTTATGTATTACCATTCCAAACTTTCTTCCATTTATAGGACGTTAAATATTATGATTCATACTTAATTCAATACTAGGATTAAAACTTTTCGCTTTGATTGTGCTCATGAGTATCTCTTCACTACAATGAGATCTATCTTATAATCTCTTGGCACTCTTTTTTAGCATTACTACCCTTACACTTATGAACAGAATGGGATACCGAGTTCAAACATTATCATATTCTTGAGACTGCTCGTGCTCTCTTGTTATCCTCTTCGGTTCCTCAAAAGTTCTGGACATAGGCTATTCGTACCTCTATTAATCTTATCAATATCACTCCTTCCTCTGTTTATCTGGTCGAATGTCTCGTGCGAGTCTTTTATCATGTCCTCCTGATTACAGTATGTTTTCTACTTTTGGGTGCACTTATTTTGTTCTTCTATCTAAGACTTGACACACGAAGCTGATAGCCCGATCAGCCAAGTGTGTCTTACTCGATTTTAGTTTTAGGTACAAGGGATATTGTTGTTATGATCCCTTAACCCATCGTCTTCGTCTATCCCGTCATGTCACTTTCTAGAGGATTCTCCTTATTTTACTGTCCGACCTTCGGATGTTTATTTTTTGCTCCCCCGGCTATGATGTCTAGTGTTTCCATTAATCATACTGCTTTGTTTCCTCTTCTAGCACTACCTTCTACGATATCTCTATCGCTGCCTCATGAGGATACTCCATATATTCTACCAGCCTTCGCTGCACTATTATCTCCACCATCAACATCTCTACCACAACCACTCCTCAGCCCCAACGTACTCATCGACTTCATGTTCGTTTTACTTCTGATTTTTTCGGTCAACTAAACAAGTTTAGTTTTGCTACATTAGTCTTATACTCCACAATTCTATTCTTTTCTTACTGTCATCCATACTACATGAGAGCATGGTTCTTATTAAGAGGTTTTTCTGTCACGACCTGCACCCTAGAGTTAGGGCACGAGAACGTAACAACGCCCAGCCTACGCCGCAGTGTCGGCGGTAGAACACTGTCCTAGGTCTCAATGCATCTAACAGTATAAGACTAAACAGTTTATACTCCCCGAATAGGGGTGACATAGCAGAATGTAAACTCAATCACATCTAAGGTAGAGCATAAAGGAAGATAGATAAAACATGAAATCGAAAAGAGATACAACAGATAGAAGTCTAAGTGTCTAAGATACAAACTCAGAATACATCTCAAAACTCAAATACAGTATTCCATAAATACAACTCAAGATGACTGAAAATAAACTATAAGCAAAAACCCTAGCTATCTATGCAACCTCTACTGTCTCCTCTAGGCTAGCAGGCAACCTCCAGGCTATCTGTAAAATTTATCAACGGGTCCAGTCAGGACTGGAGCGAGCACAGTACATCTCAACATATCATAGCAGGTTAGAAAATATAATCATGCAGTAAAGTAAGATACAGGATCTGAAGGAAATACAGTATGTAAACAGAGAAAGAGAACTGTAATAGAAATATCTACTATACATAGAGAACTAACAGTGACTAGTGAGTCAGAGTAAAATATAAACATGTGAATGGCATAGGAGATTCATGACTACAGCTAAGAGAGTGATTCATGACTACAGCTACTTGGATAATATTCACATGTCTATTTCTACTCCCCCATCCCCAATCAATACACAAGGATCTGTTCAAGTTATGTTAAGATTCGTGAAACTTCATATGGCTCATAAAATGAGTGATACGTGAAGGTGATTCATAATGGCTCTGTGAACATGAGAGTACATGTGTCACAAGCGATTCGTGAATCAGAGGAAGCATAGAGATACGTGATGATTCGTGAAACGTACAAAACATGCAGTATCCGATGCTCCCGAGGGGGATAACATCTCATAAAAAGATCCATATAGTACCAATCCGTGTGACCAACGTGACAGTATCAAGTAAAGTAATTTAAAGCAGGAAAATAATTCTAAACAAGATATGAAATGATCAGAGAATGTACTCGCCTGATATCTGAACGTCCAAGGTAAAGATACTGTCCGAGGAGAGGTGTCTGGCTCCTAATTAGAACCGCACAAGTCACAACATATCCAGAAGGGTGATATAAAGCACTACAATGCATTATATTTGAATCTAGGTCAAACTAGGCCAAAGTCAACCCTTGGTCAACTCTGGTCAACTGCACTAGTCAAACTAGGTCAAACTAGGTCATGTCCTAACCCAGCAAGTCTTACTAGGCCTAACCAAGACTATCCTAGCAAGCACACATCAATACAAGGCTATACAAGCCAACATACACCCAACTCTATATAGCATGCAATTATTCAATACTCAAATAGGCAAGAATTCACATTGGATATACACTAGGTAATCTATTACTTTAAGCTATATATGTCTACACATATATACACATGCATATATTGGTATTCAATATTAGGTCTATAATCATGGCATTTCAAATGGTTATATAAACTTATATATGACAACACAATATGCTAACATATATATAATATACATACATAGCTAAGTTAACTATATTCATAAATACTTATTTAAGAGGCTATGTGTGTGTATGTGAACATGGCAAAGGGACAAGTGAGGGTTAAATGGGCATATATAGTGTATACATATCAAAGAGTGTCAAAGTATAAGTGAACAAAGTGTCAAGTGTGATAATGTCAACATAGTGTAAGGGGTACATGAGGTAATATAAGATTTGTGTTAACATAGAACATTACATCTCATTAACTTGTATATTGCATACATTACATCTATTATTATATTATATTCATGCTTGTATTCATTCATCATTCATTTATTCTCTTGCACTACTATATGCACCATATATTACATACTATGGAACCTACATATTCATTACAAGCCATACTTATACATGCTTACATTAGATAGGATACTTACACCTCATACATCATTTATTTAAACATTTACTCATGCTTGTATTCTCTATTTAATTACATAATGTATATACATTAACATGGGTTAAAATCAAATATAACATTATATTACACACAAGGGTGCACAAAATGCATATGCCGAATAGTAACTCCTACTAATAATCAATACTGTACCATCTCAGCATGAAATAAAATCTAGGATTAAAGTATGTTATAGATCTATGTGTTAGCTTTCCGAAACTTCAAACGGATCGCATTTTCATTTCCGAAAACTCCCGGAATCGCGAAAACACCGAGAACGCATTTGTCTTTCGTATAGCTGACACTCAAATAATTCTCCAGAAAGTTACAGAAAGAATTAGGCCTATTAATACATATTTTTGGAAAGCTAACTTCAATACGCTTCTTTTTTAAAAAATGGGAGACTAAACCGAGCTTTGAGCTAGAAGTTATGACATTTCTAAGTTAGGGCTGAAATTAAAAACGTGGATAAAAATCATGACGGATTTAGATAGTTTGAGCCAAAAGAATACACAATATATATCCTAATTATCCACAACAATAATGACAATAATATTATGAGGAACCACACTCACAAACTTGATTATATAATCATCATGAACCATTTATTACATATATAAATATAGATACACTCTCATATATATATATATATATATATATATATATATTTTTATATATATATATATATATATATATATATATATATATATAGTATGAGGAACCACACTCACAAACTTGATTATATAATCATCATGAACCATTTATTACATATATAAATATAGATACACTCTCATATATATATATATATATATATATATATATATATATATATATATATATATATATATATATATATATATATACATACACAAATCTATATATGTTACATGAACACATCTATAAGAGATACATTAATAAAATGTAAAGTACTCAAGAACACATCTCTACATATTCAAATCTGAGATTTAATATGAATTAATTCATTTAATCAATATTTTAAATATAAAGTGTGTCCAAGTTTGGGGGTTTTTTCCATGAACACAAGACATAACAATAATACAATAGAAATTCCTAAAGGACACATAATGGACACAAGAGGACACGAAATAGGGACACAACAATGTGGGTCATTTCTATGGTTAAAACTTTCCTAAATGCAAAATGGAGAAATAAAAGAGAAGGAAATATTACCTAAAGGAGAGAAAATCCAAGGAGAAATGCTTCTTCATTGGGAGAGCTTGAGAGCACTTGGGGAAGAATACTTCTCAAAGAAAGGAAATGAGATGGGAGTCCTATTAGGGCCGGCCACAATGGTTATCCCCCCCTCATTGAATATTACAAGTTTGCCCCTCCTTTAGTTACAAGTGTTTAAAACAATTTTGGTTAGGGTTTGGGGGTAAAAGGGTCAAAATAAAAACTCTAAATGGTTAACCTAATAATTAGGATTATGACTAATCTTTCTAACATGACTAATTAAAATGTGGGCCATGGCTAACTAATGCATGAGTCCAACTAGAGTCTAAGTTATCCCGGGTCCCCGTTACAAGTCAGATTGAGATGAAATTCGAACCCGACTCAAATAATCCCAAAATAATATCATAAATAATAAAATAATATCAAAATAACTCAAAGAGGTCAAATGCAAAAATATCCTTAGGCCAGAAATGACATTAAAATATCATAATCACATGGTTAGGCTCTAGGTCAAACAGTCTCTAGGGTTTCACTAGCAAAACGTCAAAACCACAAGTCATTGATTTAAATAATTTTAAAATGATTTAAAATCACCAAAAATTATATCATGAATTAAATATCATTATTAAAATAATTATAAACACGAAATTTCAAAATTACCCTCATTTAGAAAACTGGGTGCTACATTTTCAGCACCCTAAGTGGCAAGAGGCTATGGAAGAAGAGTTTCAAGGAATTCTGCTGACAAGTACTTGGGATATCGTTCCACTCCAAGACGGGGTCCAATAAGTTAGTTGTAAGTGGGTCTTTAAGGTCAAGTATCGACCCGATGGATCCATTAAGGGACACAAGGCTCACCTTATTGTCCAAGCTTTTACACAGGAGCAAGGGATTAACTATGATTAGATATTTGCCCTTGTTGCTCAGATGACCATAGTTTGTACATCACCAGATGTTGGTGTCGTTCGTCAGTGCCCACTCTATTAGATGGATGTGAAGAATGTATTTTTTTTACGGTTCTTTATCCAAGGTTCTCTATATGCATCCTCCTTCAGGTCTTTCTACTCAGTTGGGACATGTTTGTTTCTTGCTATCTATGGTCTCAAACAAGCCCCCTGAGCTTGGTTTGCGTGTTTTCGGAGTGCTATTCGTGAAGCATGTTTTCAATAGTTCTCTCAGGATCATTCTTTATTTGTGCGGTAGTCACCGAAGGGTGGAGTTCTTCCTTTACTCTCTGTGGATGACATGATTTTGACTATGATGGTTCAACAAGGATTGCAACTACTCAGAGGTACCTTAATTAGAAGTTTCAAATGAAGAACCTCAACAATTTTTGATATTTTCTAAGACTCGAGATTGTACAAGGTAAGAGAGGGATACTTGTTTTCAACAGAAATATACTTCATAGATTATTTACTGTCGCACAATTATACTTCTTTTGAGCTTTATGTAAAGCTTCATCCCACAGATATTAAGCGTCTCAAAGATCCTACTCGCTACAGATGGCTAGTGGATCAACTTGTGTATATATCCTTATTTGACCAGCCAAATATTTATCATGTAGTCAGTATTATTGGCCAGTTCATTTTTGTGCGTCGATTAGCTCACTATGGTGTCTTAATCCAGATTCTTCGATATCTTTATAGCTCCAGTATGTGCTCATTATTCATGTCTTCTACATCTACTCTGTAGCTTCGAACGTTTTTTGATGCAGATTGGGCAGGGGATCCGACCACCAGACGATCTACTACAGGACTCTATTTGTTTATTGGTGATTCATTGATTTCGTGGCGAAGTAAAAGACAAGTCGTTGTTGCATGTTCTTCTACTGAGGCAGGGTACATAGCTATGTCTGCCACCACTAGGGAGATCGTCCATGTATGTAGACTGCTCTCTTATATGGACATTACTCCTACAGGACGTACGTCGCTTTACTGTGATAACAAAAATGCTATACGGATAACTAACAATCTAGTTTTTCATGAACGAACAAAACACATTGAGAATGATTGTCATTTCGTCTGTGCGCATTTTTTTGGATGGCACTATTTCTCTATCACATGTGACATCCGTTGATTAGTTGACATATTTCTTTACGAAGTCACACCCTGCATCTAGGTTTCAATTTTATTGGGCAACTCATGTAGTTTGACCTATCATGAGTTTGCAGGGAGGTGTTAAGATTATATTAGATTTAGATTATATTCCTTCTCATATTCGGATTCAGATTCGTGTCTCCTATACGGATATGGATTCGTTCTCTCTCTCTCTCTCTCTCTCTCTCTCTCTCTCTCTCTCTCTATATATATATATATATATATATATATATATATATATATATATATATATGCAAATGACCTCTAGCCTAGTGGTTAAGAGAGATGCATGCGGCCCAAGTGGTCAGGAGTTCGAGCCCCAGTAGAGGCGAGTTCGCCACATTTACCCAATGTTTCAAAATATATATATATATATATATATATATATATATATATATATATATATATATATATATATATATATATGTGTGTGTGTGTGTGTGTGTGTGTGTGTGTGTGTGTGTATGTGTGTGTGTGAATATATATATATATATATATATATATATATATATATATTTTTTTTTTATATATATATTATATATATATATATATATATATATATATATATGTGTGTGTGTGTGTGTGTGTGTGTGTGTGTGTGTGTGTAATTCATAGTTTTATGATTTTTTATATGATCCAATTAATAAAATAGGCTAATTAGTGTTTAGACTCTGAATTTTGTACAAACTTAGGTTAAGTCCTAACATGTCCAATTGGAGAGTTTAAATCCTGCATATATTTTTATTTATTTTATTTATTTTTTTATTATGTCATTTCTTCTATTGCCTGAGAATGAAACATTCTACATAAAATGGAGGACATAATGGGAAAGTGTCACGCCCCAGAACCAGAATACTGGAGAGCGGGGGCAGACATAGCCAGCTACGTATATGAAATGGATTCCATCTCGCTATACGGTCACGGCTGTCTAGATACATGAGGGTTTACTACAAGCCAACAGTCTCCTATGGTCATGAACAAGCCTAGTGTCTCAATCACAAGCAAGTAAGTAAATGTTACAAGATGTATGATCATTAAATATACAATGATAAGGCGTCCCAAATATTACATATTCAGCTGATCATGAAGCTAGTCGTTACAAAATGTTAGGACTAGCAAGAGTGTAGTCATACATGATCAACCCTAGGATCTGTTAATCATGTTACAGCCCGTAGGCAGACAGTAAGTAAAGTGCAATCGAGCTAAACAGGTGCTCGTCGGCTAAACGCCTCAAAAGAATATTTTTACAATAGAGCGGGAGAGCCAAAAATAACCCACTCCTTGCCAGGGTTCCGTCTAGTGGCCACCATCTGGCTGGAAGGTCGGTAGATCCTCTGGAGCTGCTCCGAAATCTGGCCATACAAAACCAGCTGGGTCAGACCCCAGAAAGAGCAAGTGCCACAAAGGAGGCTTCACTTAAGAACTAAAACCAGCAATCAGCACAAGATATAAATATAAATAAAATAAGGACTGGAATAAAAGGAAACATATCAAGATGATATACGACGAGATAACCATGGAACTATTCAGATAACCAGGTTACAACCCGTAAACCAAACAAGGACCGGGGTTGTAACCTTTCGTCTGAACAGAGCTTGGAATTCTCACCATTTATCGGTAAAATAAATACAAGCATTCTGGTCATGTAACAGTCTGGAACAAGATCAGGGCAAGACTAGACTTGTTAGACTCCATCCAATCATTTCACGGCCAAGCAAGACCTACGGCTTGATACTTTAACTAACTAGGGTTATCACAGTCCTAGTTACTAACAAGATGCAGTGAGATTATTCCACAGCCACAAGCCCTGCAGACCATCCAGGTTCCCCGGGTTAAAAGATTAGAGTTGAATTCAGGTGGGTACATCGTCCAGGAAACGAATGTACCCTTAGGTAGCTTGAAGGGTGCAACACATGACAGTGTGCTGGAAATGTGCCCTACTCGACGGCAGGCTACAGATCCCAAGGCGTGCCCAGGTAACGGGATTGCCTGTAGCTAGGAAATCTCTTCATGACTAATGTATTAATCTAGTTATTAGTCCTTAGTTTATTTCAATAGGTACTCCTGACCGTGGTACTCAGGAGTCCCATCCTAGACATGATGCAAGACAGGACTGGATTATTTATACAAGCACAATCGCCTACGGTGTCCAGGCTATTATACAGGTCATGTCATGTCAGGTAGCCGTCGCAACAGCTTATCAAGATATAACATGTCAGGTTATCAGGTCAAGTACACTAGTCAGGAGAGCGCCACGACGGGCCACTGTCAGGTCATGTCAGGTTACTCATGTCAGGAGTGCACCACTACGGGTCACTATCGTGTCAGGCTCAGTTATCAATTCCAAACATATCAAGCAAACTCGTGATTATCAAGTTCAGGACAAAAGGCGTAAGGATATAAAATGGACGTTAAATATCTAATAAAATATCAATATACAGGGCTATAAATCCAGGATAAGGAAAATAAAACCAAACTGACATGCTAATATAAGATCATGTCTGCCAAAGGCCGTACGCTCAGGTAGGCATACGCTCAGGTAAGCATACGCTCCCAAAGGGCAGCGTAAAAGGCAGCGTATGGGGGTCACAAAGCTCTCGGGTTAAACCAGGGTGACAAGATAGGCTAGCGTATGCTCAAGCCAGCATACGCTCAAAGCCAGCGTACGCCTTGCTCGCTCAAGCTAGCGTACCAAGGCACGCGTACGCTCAAGCTAGCGTACGCTTAAGACATGCTGCCAACAGGCAGCGTATCAAAGTGAGCGTACTCTCACTAAAGAGCAGCGTACGAAGGCTAGCGTACGCTCGCTAAAGAGCAGCGTACGACTCAGCGACATAAGCTAAAAAGCTAGCTCACTGTTCACAGTCTTCTCCAAAGGGCAAGAACAACAAGAACAGCAAGGGCTCCATGGATGGAACCCAAAACCCCAAATGCTCATGACTTGGTCAAAACAAGTCCGAATCCAACTTTCAAAGGTCAAAATTGGGTAGAATAAAATTATCTACAACATGGAACCATCAAAACTTGAAAACAAAGGAGTTTGATAGATCAAAACCACCAAAATCCGAAAATACTAAATTGTAGATCTACAAGAATCAAAGCCTCAAAACGGAAAAAAAGACAAGTTCTAATGTGTCTAAGAATCATGAAAAGAAGCTAATGGAACCATAAAAATGAGTTCTCTTGTGGAAGCAAGTTGCACTTGCCTAAGGGTTGAGGAGTTGTGGAGAGGAAGGAAGAAGAAGAAGAAGAAATAAATGAGAGTTATGGAGGAGAGAGAAGGTTGGTAGGGAAATAAATATCATGGATTGGTGGTAGGTAGGGGGTTCACCTTGGTCCATGATGGACCAAGCAACCAGCCGGCCAAACCAAACCAACCCAAACCAAGAGTTAAACCAAGCCAAGAAAACTAAACAAGGAACAATACAAGAAAATACGTACACGTATTTCCAAAATACGTAATACGAACAACAGGCATTACAACTCTATCCACCTTAAAAGAATTCCGTCCTCGGAATTTAATTAAGAGGCTAGAGGGACAAGAACAAGCTATACTATTCACATGCAATTATACTAGGCAATCAATCAATCATGCAATCAAGGAATTGATGGCATGAGGCATAAGAAAGACATTATACCTCACGAGTCAAACAAGTCAGGATATCGCGATCGAATATCATCCTCACGCTCCCACGTTGACTCACCCAAAGAGTGATGACCCCAAGCAACTCGGACTAACTTGATAGTCTTGTTCTTGAGGATCTTCTCTCTTCGATCCAATATAGACACGGGCCTCTCCTCATACGAAAGGTTGGTACCAACAACCAATTCCGAATGATCCAGGATGTGGCTCGGGTCTGGGATATACCGCCGTAATTGGGATACATGGAACACGTTATGCACCTCGCTTAGCGACGGTGGAAGAGCGAGACGATAGGATACATCTCCTACTCGCTCCAGAATGTCAAACGGTCCTATATACCTAGGACTAAGCTTGCCCCGTACGCCGAAACGAATGACGCCACGGTTAGGCAAAATCCTCAGGAATACATGATCGCCGACCGAGAACTCGAGAGGGCGCCGATGAGAATCGGCCCAATGGCGCTGGCGATCTTGGGCAACTCGAAGGTGATCTCTGACTCGCCTGACCACCTCAACGGTCTGAGCAATCATTTCTGGACCGAGCATCTGCCTCTCTCCAACATCATCCCAGGCTAGCGGGGATCTGCACTTCCTGCCATACAGTGCCTCGAACGGTGCCATCTGGATACTGGCCTGGAAACTATTATTGTATGAGAATTCCACCATGTGCAAATGATCTTCCCATGAACCACCGAAGTCAAGCGTGCAAGACCACAACATGTCTTCAAGAGTCTGGATCGTGCGCTCCGACTGTCCATCTGTCTGCGGGTGATATGCTGAACTGAACTGGAGATGAGTTCCCAAACTCTCTTGCAAGCTACGCCAAAAGTACGACGTAAATCTTGAATCTCGGTCCGAGGTGATACTGACTGGCACTCCGTGCAATCTGACAATCTGCCTGAGGTACATCTCTGCTAACTGAGCCGTCGACTGACCAACTCTGAATGGAAGAAAGTGAGCCACCTTCGTGAGCCTGTCAACTATAACCCAGATAGCATCTCTACCAGCTGGGGATCTAGGTAATCCAGTCACAAAATCCATGGTCACATGCTCCCACTTCCATTCTGGAATTGGTAAGGGCTGAAGAAGTCCAGCCGGTCTCTGATGTTCGGCTTTAACTTGTTGGCAAACCAAACACCGAGAGACAAACCGAGCTATCTCCCGCTTCATGCCATTCCACCAGAAATGCTGCCGGATATCACGGTACATCTTCGTACTGCCGGGATGGATGGAATACTGCGAACTGTGCGCCTCTGACATGATCTCCTGTCGGATATCTCCGCTGGGTACACAAAGACGCTTACCATGCCTAAGTGTACCATCCTCATGAATACATAACTCTGGTCTTCGTCCTGCTTCACACTCTGCTCTGAGTCGCTGAAGCTTGGAATCTGCCGACTGCGCCATCCGGATCCTCTCGACTATAGTGGACTGAACTTGCATACTGGCCATCAACTCCACACTGGAAGGGAGAACAACTTCAATACCCATCTTCTGAAGATCCGCTAACAGCTCTGGTTGCGCTGTTAGGAAATAAGCTCCGGCTCTTCTGCTTAATGCATCTGCTACGACATTGGCCTTCCCAGGATGATACTGCAAGCTGATATCATAATCCACAAGAAGCTCCAGCCACCTCCTCTGACGCATGTTAAGATCCTTCTGGGTGAAAACATACTTCAGGCTCTTGTGGTCGGTGAAAATCTCTACCCTATCTCCATACAAGTAGTGCCTCCACAACTTAAGTGCAAACACCACTGCTGCCAGCTCCAAGTCATGGGTTGGGTAATTCCTCTCATGATCACGAAGTTGTCGTGACGCATAAGCTATTACCTTCCCATGCTGCATCAGAACACATCCTAAACCTCTGCCTGAAGCATCACATTACACTGAGAATCCTCCGGTTCCATCTGGAAGCGTAAGAATAGGAGCTGTTATCAGGCCTCGCTTCAACTGCTCAAAAGAACTCTGACACTCTGCTGTCCAAGCAAACTGTGCATCCTTGCGGGTCAACTGCGTCAATGGTGCTGAAATTCGAGCAAAATTCGAAACAAACCGCCGGTAGTAGCCGGCCAATCCAAGAAAACTACGAACCTCTACAACTGTGCTGGGCACTGGCCATGACTCAATAGCCACAATCTTCTGGGGATCCACTTCTACTCCTCCTCGAGTGATGATATGACCCAAGTACGAAATGCGATCGAGCCAGAACTCGCATTTACTGAACTTGGCATATAACTGGTGCTCTCTGAGAGTCTGAAGAACCACACGAAGATGCTGCTCATGTTCCGCCTCACTCTTGCTGTAGACCAAAATGTCATCCAAGAACACGATCACAAACTGATCCAAGTAAGGCATGAAGATGCGATTCATGAGGTCCATGAATACTGCCGGCGCATTGGTTGCTCCAAAAGGCATAACAAGGAATTCCCAATGCCCATATCTCGATCTAAAAGCTGTCTTCGGGATGTCCTGCTCTCTGACTCTGATCTGATGATAACCTGAGCGCAAATCAATTTTCGAGAATACTGAAGCCCCCTTGAGTTGATCAAACAAGTCATCTATCCTCGGAAGAGGGTATCTGTTCTTGATTGTCACTGAGTTCAAGGTACGATAATCAACACATAACCGAGACGTACCATCCTTCTTTTTTACAAGAAGCATCGGGGCTCCCCAAGGCGATCCACTAGCACGAATGAATCCCTTGGTTCTAAGCTCTTCAATCATCTTATACAAGATCTCCAACTCTGATGGCGCCATCCTGTAGACTCTCTCTGATACTGGGGCTGTCCCGGGAATCAAGTCTATAGTGAACTCGACCTCCCGCTCCGGAGGCATACCTGGAAGCTCCTCTGGAAAAACATCTGGGAACTCGTCCACTATCCTGGGCAACTGAACTGCTGCTACTGCCAATAAGATCTCCAGGTGAAGTTCCTGCTGGAACCGCTGGGCTCTATCATACTCGGTTGCCACCAAGGTGGGAGCAAACCGACTGAGTCTGGAAAACTCGGCCGCATATCCGTCGACCGTCCTGCCTCCTTGCTTCAGATTGGTGAACCTGGTCTGCAGATCATACCGAGCCACGGTATCGAAATACTTGGTCTGGAATCTCTCTCCGAACACTGCCCATGGAATGGGTGTTGCTAACCCAACTGCCTGCGCTGCCCACCAGCTGCGGGCAAGATCTAACAACTGCAGGCGCACAACTGCCACCTTCTCGTTCTCTGGAGTCCTGGCTGCTTCTAGAACCATCTCTGTGTCCTGAAGCCATGCATCTGCTGCGATAGCATCTTCACTACCGTCAAAGAATGGAGGGTTCAAGCGCTTGAAGCTGTTGGCCGCGCTGTTCCCTGGATGACCGCCTCTGGTTAAAGCATCCGCCACTGCCTGTTGCAATGCATCTCCACGACGATCTTGAGAAGCTATCAAGGTCCTGACGAGCCCTACCAAAGTGCCATCATCAGGCTCGATAGGCTGAACTGGTGGCTCTCCCATAGGCTCGACTCTGGAGGCTACTCCGGAGTGCTGGGCTTGATCCCCAGGTTGCTGCTGGTCCGCGGGAGGTGCTCCACCTTGCTGATCGGCCGGGTCAGGTACTATGCCGCTGAAGAAGACGACATAGAAAACAATAAGGAAGGACCAGGACAGATCAACGATACAAGCATATGATCAGGACAAGAATCCAGGGATTCAGAAGATACGAACAGAGATCAAGGACGAATACTGATTGAGACATCTATTCGGTAAACCCTCACATATCTTGATTTACAAGACCTGTATGGGCCACCACTTAAACCATGTCACGCCCCAGAACCAGAATACTGGAGAGCGGGGGCAGACATAGCCAGCTACGTATATGAAATGGATTCCATCTCGCTATACGGTCACGGCTGTCTAGATACATGAGGGTTTACTACAAGCCAACAGTCTCCTATGGTCATGAACAAGCCTAGTGTCTCAATCACAAGCAAGTAAGTAAATGTTACAAGATGTATGATCATTAAATATACAATGATAAGACGTCCCAAATATTACATATTCAGCTGATCATGAAGCTAGTCGTTACAAAATGTTAGGACTAGCAAGAGTGTAGTCATACATGATCAACCCTAGGATCTGTTAATCATGTTACAGCCCGTAGGCAGACAGTAAGTAAAGTGCAATCGAGCTAAACAGGTGCTCGTCGGCTAAACGCCTCAAAAGAATATTTTTACAATAGAGCGGGAGAGCCAAAAATAACCCACTCGTTGCCAGGGTTCCGTCTAGTGGCCACCATCTGGCTGGAAGGTCGGTAGATCCTCTGGAGCTGCTCCAAAATCTGGCCATACAAAACCAGCTGGGTCAGACCCCAGAAAGAGCAAGTGCCACAAAGGAGGCTTCACTTAAGAACTAAAACCAGCAATCAGCACAAGATATAAATATAAATAAAATAAGGACTGGAATAAAAGGAAACATATCAGGATGATATACGACGAGATAACCATGGAACTATTCAGATAACCAGGTTACAACCCGTAAACTAAACAAGGACCGGGGTTATAACCCTTCGTCTGAACAGAGCTTGGAATTCTCACCATTTATCGGTAAAATAAATACAAGCATTCTGGTCATGTAACAGTCTGGAACAAGATTAGGGCAAGACTAGACTTGTTAGACTCCATCCAATCATTTCACGGCCAAGCAAGACCTACGGCTTGATACTTTAACTAACTAGGGTTATCACAGTCCTAGTTACTAACAAGATACAGTGAGATTATTCCACAGCCACAAGCCCTGCAGACCATCCAGGTTCCCCAGGTTAAAAGATTAGAGTTGAATTCAGGTGGGTACATCGTCCAGGAAACGAATGTACCCTTAGGTAGCTTGAAGGGTGCAACACATGACAGTGTGCTGGAAATGTGCCCTACTCGACGGCAGGCTACAGATCCCAAGGCGTGCTCAGGTAACGGGATTGCCTGTAGCTGGAAAATCTCTTCATGACTAATGTATTAATCTAGTTATTAGTCCTTAGTTTATTTCAATAGGTACTCCTGACCGTGGTACTCAGGAGTCCCATCCTAGACATGATGCAAGACAGGACTGGATTATTTATACAAGCACAATCACCCACGGTGTCCAGGCTATTATACAGGTCATGTCATGTCAGGTAGCCGTCGCAACAGCTTATCAAGATATAACATGTCAGGTTATCAGGTCAAGTACACTAGTCAGGAGAGCGCCACGACGGGCCACTGTAAGGTCATGTCAGGTTACTCATGTCAGGAGTGCACCACTACGGGTCACTATCGTGTCAGGCTCAGTTATCAATTCCAAACATATCAAACAAACTCGTGATTATCAAGTTCAGGACAAAAGGCGTAAGGATATAAAATGGACGTTAAATATCTAATAAAGTATCAATATACAGGGCTATAAATCCAGGATAAGGAAAATAAAACCAAACTGACATGCTAATATAAGATCATGTCTGCCAAAGGCCGTACGCTCAGGTAGGCATACGCTCAGGTAAGCATACGCTCAGGTAAGCATACGCTCCCAAAGGGCAGCGTAAAAGGCAGCGTATGGGGGTCACAAAGCTCTCGGGTTAAACCAGGGTGACAAGATAGGCTAGCGTATGCTCAAGCCAGCATACGCTCAAAGCCAGCGTACGCCTTGCTCGCTCAAGCTAGCGTACCAAGGCACGCGTACGCTCAAGCTAGCGTACGCTCAAGCTAGCGTACGCTTAAGACATGCTGCCAACAGGCAGCGTATCAAAGTGAGCGTACGCTCACTAAAGAGCAGCGTACGAAGGCTAGCGTACGCTCGCTAAAGAGCAGCGTACGAAGGCTAGCGTACGCTCGCTAAAGAGCAGCGTACGACTCAGCGGCATAAGCTAAAAAGCTAACTCACTGTTCACAGTCTTCTCCAAAGGGCAAGAACAACAAGAACAGCAAGGGCTCCATGGATGGAACCCAAAACCCCAAATGCTCATGACTTGGTCAAAACAAGTCCGAATCCAACTTCCAAAGGTCAAAATTGGGTAGAATAAAATTATCTACAACATGGAACCATCAAAACTTGAAACAAAGGAGTTTGATAGATCAAAACCACCAAAATCCGAAAATACTAAATTGTAGATCTACAAGAATCAAAGCCTCAAAACGGAAAAAAAGACAAGTTCTAATGTGTCTAAGAATCATGAAAAGAAGCTAATGGAACCATAAAAATGAGTTCTCTTGTGGAAGCAAGTTGCACTTGCCTAAGGGTTGAGGAGTTGTGGAGATGAAGGAAGAAGAAGAAGAAGAAATAAATGAGAGTTATGGAGGAGAGAGAAGGTTGGTAGGGAAATAAATATCATGGGTTGGTGGTAGGTAGGGGGTTCACCTTGGTCCATGATGGACCAAGCAACCAGCCGGCCAAACCAAACCAACCCAAACCAAGAGTTAAACCAAGCCAAGAAAACTAAACAAGGAACAATACAAAAAAATACGTACACGTATTTCCAAAATACGTAATACGAACAACAGGCATTACAGAAAGATTGAACAAAAAAAAAAAATAAGACACAAACTTTCCAATTGGACATGACAAAGCTTAAGATACTGTTTGGGAAGGTGGAAAATGGGAGCAAGGAAAAAGTTGAGGGAAAAGTGAGAGGAAAATTTTAAATGATGGTGTTTGGAAAGGAGGGGAGAAAATGGGGGAAGAAAATTTGAGAGGAAAAAGTAGGTGGGTCCCTCTAAAAAAATTTCTTCCAAAAGTGGGAGGAAAATGGAGAGAGATGAGAGGAATTTGAGTGAATTTACCCCATCACCCCTCAAAAAGTTAATACTAAATCATCATTTGAGAATACCAAGAAGAAAATAGTAATTATACCTCTATCCATAAACAAATAAAAAATTATTTTTAAACTTTTCCTTCCCCTACTTTTTGTCCATCCAAACAAAGTAAAGGAAATTAACTTTACTTTCATTTTACTCTCCTTCATTTTCCTTTCTTTCAAATTTTCCTCTCCCTTCCCACAAATGTTCCCAAACACAGTGTAAACTCAAATTTGGTATAAAATTCAAGGTCTAAACGCTAATTAGCATGAATAAAAATCAATATTGTTACTTTGTTTCACATGGGATGAGTTCGAGAACTATTTTATCTCTTTTTTTTCTTCTTGGAAATTAATTTTCTTTTGTGCTCATTTTCTTTGACAATCAAACACAGAAAAAAAAAAGTTTCTTTTCCAAGTTATGATTCAGCGAACCAAATGGGGCATAAATGGAATGATAAACATGGTACAAATATTCGTGCGTGAACAAAAATGAGTCAAATAAAATCACATGAAGACATGTGCCAAATAAAACCACAAACCTATTTTAAAGAATAAATAGTGTACAAAACCATTCTTAAAATGGTTTTATTTGGCACATGTATTGATATAATTGGGGGTTAACAAACATTATGATATTTATTTATGGGTGAACAAAAGTGAACTTGCTTTCCATTTGTTGTGCTTGTCAGTTTCCACTACCAACAGTCCAAGAACCTTTGTTCCCAACCCACTTTAGTTGAAATTCAAATCACATGGCGTTTGTTCATCCCTCAATCACGTGAAGACATGATAAAACCACAAACCTATTTTAAAGAATAAAGAGTGTACAAAACCATTCTTAAAATAATTTTATTTGACACATGTATTGATATAATTGGGGGTTAACAAACATTATGGTATTTATTTATGGGTGAACAAAAGTGAATTTGCTTTCCATTTGTTGTGCTTGTCAGTTTCCACTACCAATAGTCCAAGAACCTTTGTTCCCAACCCACTTTAGTTGAAATTCAAATTCAAATTTAAATTCGAAAAAAAAAAAAAAAAAAAAAGGAGAAACGCTTTGACCGGAGGAGAAGTAGATACATAGCCCTTCTTTACATAGTCCTCCAGAATCAAGACAAAAGGGACAGCGCCAAATTCGTGCAGGAAAGCATAGCTTTCTCGCCAAATGTCCTACTGCCATAAAGCAGTAGCGGGCGGTGCAGGCGACCAAACCAAAGCGAAACGTTGCATGGACTCTGGGAACTTTTGATTCCTTCTGGAGCAGTTACAAATAAAGTATTAATTAGATTAGACTAATCCACGATTAACCTAACCCTTTCCTTGTCTATATAAAGAAGAGAGTGGCAGTGAAGCTCCCCATCCATTCATTCATACAGCAGTCAAACTATATTTTGGGGAAGATCATCATGAATCCCTTTGGTCACCACCACCACCACCACCACCACCAGCCGGCTCCTGCTGCAGGCCAGGTCTATCCTCCCCAGCAGTACGTTAACGAGGAGCTGACTCGCCACCCGACAGTGAGGATCTATACGAAGGCGGAGGAGAACTACTCGCTTACTGTCAGGAACGGGGAGGTCGTGCTTGCTCCGGCCAATCCCAGGGATGAGTACCAGGTTTTTTTTTTTTTTTGGTGTTGTAGTTAATAAATTCACCATCTCATGATCTATATTGATATCTTCTTGATTGATTAGCACTGGATCAAGGACATGAGGCACAGCACAAGAGTGAAGGACGAGGAGGGGTTTCCTAGCTTTGCTCTCATCAACAAGGCCACCGGCCAGGCTCTCAAGCACTCGCTTGGTCCGCACCAACCTGTAAGTTGTAATAGTATTATATTCCTCGGTATATCAATACTATTAGTTGGTTTCACCTAATTTTTTTAATATGTTCATACCTAACTTGACCAATTAAAATTATTCATTAAAATTTAATAAGAAGAGTCAGATAATTACGTATAAATTTTTTTTAAGATAAATAATATTTACTTTTCTGGTGACTTGTTTCATAAATTGGTTAAAAAACAACAAAAGTTGATTAAAAAACAGTTAAAACACAAGCAAACGCATGTCATTATATATAAGTGTTTCATAAATTGGATTGAAAATTGATTCGGACAAGACACTATATCGGGTCAAACCGGTTCAACCTGTGGTTCAATCAGTAGATGGTTTATATTATTGAAGCAACTTATGTTACAACCGCATGTATCTTTTAAGCAGGTACTATGCATATTTTTAATTTCAGTCTTGCAATCCAAATCTAATGGTTGTAACAATAGGTTGGTGGTTTTAATTAGAGCAAAATTTTCTCACAAAATGATTTCTCTTAAATGTTTCAGATCAGGGTGATTCCATACAATCCTGATTTCCTTGATGAGTCCATCCTTTGGAGCGAGAGCAAGGACTTGGGAGATAGCTTCCGTTGCATCAGGATGGTTAACAACATTCGCCTCAACTTTGATGCTTTCCATGGAGACGAGGACCATGGGGGCGTGCACGATGGAACTACCGTTGTGCTGTACGAGTGGTTCAAGGGGAAGAACCAGAGGTGGAAGATTGCTCCTTATTACTGTAAGTAAATTTTACATAATTGCCCTCAATTATGTTCCTAGGTACAGCAGGAGTGAGTTTGATATGCCTGCCTGCCTGCCTGTAGTTCTGCTAAATTTTACTTCACTTTTCGTCTTCTAAATGTAGGAGGAATGTGATGCAGATGGTCCGAGATTCTTTGAGAACTACTAGTATTCTACTACTCTATGGAATAAAGCTGTGTCAATGTGTCGAGTCTCTCTGTGAGTGAGTGAGTGAGGAGGGTTTGAAATGGTGCAGTACTCCGCCAAGTGTTTCGAAAATTCAGTGAACCTCTTATTCTACTCAATATGATTATAATTATGCTTGTGTTTGATGGTTATTTTGATGTTATCTGCCTTGTCATTTATTTACATGCTCCCTTTTGGAAGTTTCATGATTATATCATTTTTGAACTTGCCTTTTTAGCAAGCATAATGCTTGGTATTTGCTCCAACATATAAAAGCAGATATTTTACTTAACCTCCTGACTTTGTAAAGTTTTTAACTAAAGAAAATTCATTAATTTTGGCATAACTTTTAGGACATATTTGGTTTCTTATATGCAGTATTGGCATTGGCATATAAACATAGTTGCAGTGGAACAATTCTTGCAACAAGCTGCGTTTGCAAATTAAGGTTATTTATTAAAACACACCACCTCCATTGTTGGTTTTTTTTTTTTTTTTTTTTTTATTTCAGTTTTTATGTGATTCTCGTTTTTAAACATTAATTATTAGATTTTAAGTTAATGATTTTCTAAGTGGTGTTTTGTTGGAGACTATAGAGGACTGTTAGGATCTTGACATTCCTAATAATAGTCAGAATTGTTAATATTCTAACCGTCTTAACAATAGTCATGACTATCAGGATCCTGACAATCATTTGACAGAGAATTATTTGTCTTAGGATTATGTGATGTCTTCTACTAATTTTAAAATATATTTTGGAGAATAAACTTTTAAAAAAATTGTTATAGGTTTGTGCCTTTATAAAAAAAACGCCTACCCTTATAAGATTAGGGCAAACCCATCCCGAGTTTTTTGAAAAAATAAATTTACATATCTACAAGTATCCTATTATATATATTACATAGTTAATATTTTATATTCAATTAAATGGTAGTCTAGTCGGCAAATCTACATGCTTTTAATTAAAAAAAATCTAAAATTTAATTAGAAATTTGGATTAAATGTCGGGTTCATCCTAAGGTGAATAATACTTCGATTATCACAAAATAAAATGCATTGCTTTCGCTTGAGTCCTATTATTTGCAGGAACTTATTTATCCATAATAATTCATTGCAAGCCTGATAATTCATTGCAAGCCTCACTGTAATGAACTCTACCTTGTCGATAATGCAATACATTTCAACAACCGCGACTGCCATGAAACTGCTCCACTAGCAAATATCATGACATAGTCCGATGTCGAACTCCTGGTATCCACATCTCCAGCCGTATCAGTTTTATTTCAAGAACTCTATAAATAGAGTTTCAAATCAATCTCAAAACATCAAGAGTGATCATAATCTCCTGTTAAAGTGCTGCTGCATTCTCCAGAGGCTCGTGTCTTCGATATCACATCGTCCAAGGGATAAAGTGATCGTCTTCTGATCAGATTTATATAGTTGTACTTCCCCAGAAATCAATTGTACTCATGTACTCTTTTCTTAGTTTGTAATAAAACTTTTTATTCTTTGCAAACACATACAACACTTGAAGAAAACTTAAGTACAGTTGAATATGTATTTGGTTCATTTTGAATTCGATCTGGGTTCAATAAGGGATGATGAATCTGTCTTCGGACACGATACTCAATTATTACTAATTAGTTATGTTTTAGGACACCAAGTAAATGAAAAGTTATTGAAGTTATACAAAATGTACGAGTTTACACAATATGGTAGAAGAAGTATTGCTGATTTCGACTCCTAGGATGAACTAAATCCATAAATTGTATGTATATTTCACTTAACCAATATTAACAAAAAATTTCAATCAGAATAAGTATTTTTTTTACAACAACGATTTCGTGTATTGACTTTTTGAGACACAATACGAAAATCACCACCGATTCCAATTCTAGAATCAGAATGATTTACTGTTTGTTATGTTGGTTCCCATATTCTATATTGATTATGGTTTCGTCGGGTTTGAGTTTGGGTTTGGATTCAAGTTGAGCATGGGTCCTAATTGGTTGTATTGGTCTTCATTGGGTCAAAATAGGGTTAAAGTTTTGGTTGTGTTGGATCCGAGTAGTTTTAGGATAGTTCGGACAATTGCAACAATATTATGACTTCTTTAAGGTGGTAGGAAATAATACCCACCTCTTATCATGGAAATAGTATTCTACATTTCGGTGGAAATAAAATACCCAAGAAAATACGTTATCTTCATTAATTTTTTTAGGTTTATGTCAATATAGACTAATTTGATAGAAGTAACATATTCCTACAGTATTATCGCGACCCACGACGTCCTACAAGTCTTATCCGTTGTCATAATTGCTAATTAGGTGTAACCGAAAATAGTTGTTTAATGATAGTGAAATTTAGAAGTTATTAAAGCATATTCAACTATGTTGTGATTTTGAAAGGAAAAAAAAAAGTTGTTGCCACATAGGAATGACAAATTTTCATTTAAAAAAAATCTTTCTCCAATGCAATTGTCAAGTAAATTGTGAAGCTAACATGTTAAAAGTTATAAAAAAACTCTCCAATGGATTATCCATTCCTATCATATGTGGCAAGAAAATGAAAGGATTAATGTAATGTTGTAAGGCCCAATATTAATTGTTATAAGCGATGAAAAATTTATATGAGAGTTTCTACGTTCAGAAATTCTCATAGAAATTCTCCATCCTACATCACCACCCCATACAACAGAAATTATGATAAAAATTTATATTGAGAGCTATTTTTGCTCAAGAATATTTCTACTATAGAAATAGGGAAGATAGAAACTTCCATTGTAAATGGCCTTAATTTTGTTCTGAATGCATCCCTAAGCCAAACCTGGCCCATTCAAATAGAAGGGCCGGCCCAGCAGTGGTCGGACTGGAATCCGACCCGATTGAGATGGCGATAGGAGAAAAATCGGTCCACTATCCAAACATCCACTCCTTGCTAGGCTTGTGGGTGGATAAAACGTATAGCCACCTGTTTCTTCCTTCCCCACCATTAGCGTGAGCTCCATCAAAGCATTCCAGTTTCTGTAACAGTATGATGGCCTTGGAGATCACTTTGAGGCATGGGTGTTTTGGCCACCCTCCCACGTATGGCCTTCCCAAGAAGAAGAGGAGGTCTCAATGTGTTCATCTCTTCCCAACTTCTCTTCCCGGTAAGCGAGAAAAGAAAAGAAAAGAAAAACAAACATCTTTCTTTCCCTCTTCACTCAGCTACGTCTTGGTAGCTTCGTTTGTATAAAAAACTGAATTGGATGCATTAAGAACATGTGGTCATTTGTTGCATACGGGTTCACCTAATCACGGAGGAAAAATGAGATTGCGTAGAAGAAAACGTAGTGGGGCGGGGAAACTTGAGAGAATTTTTTTTAGGGCTAATTAGTGTTTAGACCCTGGATTTAGTATCAGCTTTGAGTTTAAGCCCTGAGTCCCTGACATGTCAAATTGGAAAGTTTGGAGCCTGTATTTTTATTTTTGATTTCATTTTTCCCATTATACACTCCTTTACAGCCTATGTTGGGTTGTTGCCCTTGTACTCATTTTCAGGTTATAATAGAAAAAAGCTTTCCAATTAGACATGTCACGGCTTAAACTCTAAGTTGATATAAAATCCAGGATCTAAACGCTAATTAGCCCAAACAATTACTCTAGTTCGAATTCAATCATTCATTCGTTATGAAGTAGGAAAAAAAGTAATACTATATAAAAGATTTATTAAAAAAAGCAAATGATTAGACAACAGTAGTCTTAAAAAAATGGGTAGTTTTTATTCTATAGCCTATAGGCAAGTAAGGACAAACTGGGATAGTGGGCAATGAAGAATTTTAGCGAGGACAATACTAGAAAATATCTATAACTAATTTTTTTTTTTTCAAAAAAATGAGTGGAGGCAATTGCCCCTACTCTGCGACGGTCATCTCCGCCCCTGCAGACATGGTGCTAAATTTGACGTGCCCATGTATATTTTCATGTGTCGAATGAGTCGTGTGCACGACACAAACACAACAATTTTTAATTGTCTTTTTCTTTTCGTGTATGAGATTGGTGTTCTTTCACCCTTCTTAAGTTAATGAAAAAACTACTACTATTTCACTAAGTTAACAAAAAAACCAAGCCTTGACCCTTCAGAATTGGGTCGGCTATGGAGCATAAAAAAGCTCTATAAAAGAACTGACAAGGTTTTGTGACCGACTATTAACCTGATGTCAACCCTCTTATATTAGTTCCAAATTCCTAATCAATGTAGATATGATAATTGGAGGTCCATGTCATAAAATCTACACAGGAAGACCTATCTTTTGGCTATGCAGCATGCAACCAAGTAGGACCTTGCAAATTCCTGTAGACATTCTCTTGGACTATAAAGAGTCTAGACGAAGAGGTGAAATGATATAATTATCTATAGGGAATTTCATTCATCTGTATGACGCATTAAGCCAAAGGGTGAAAATGAATGACACTTCACAAAGTTAACAAAATAAGTACATGTAAAACATGGCTACTTATGTTAAATTATAGCCTATGTTTGGTTGTATATGAATTCTTGATTGCTTCGTGCCAACAATGACTAGTTTATATTACTAAAGATAAGATCTATGAAGGAGGTGAAATCTTGAAAATTGTTTTCACAAGCTTTACCTCTAGTGCCACACCGTGTCTGTGTTGATCTAATTTATTAATCTACCCATGATGCTAAAACATGGACATGAGAAGTGATACTAAAAGCTAGTCCAGAACAAAGAACCTGTTATATAAATGGACAAGCAGTACTTTTTGCTGGAGGGGGTGGCCTGGATGATATAAAGTGTATGGAGTAGCAGTAGTGTTAACACGTATCTATAGATCGAATAACTTATGAACTAATTGTACTATAAATTAAGCCTTCTTGAGTTTGTCTTGTTCTTCCATTTTGTCGGTTTGGCCTTGAACACAGAACAGGATGAAAATCACTTAGGCTGTGTTTGATTGGGCTTTTTTTCCATGGAAAATATTTCCATCACAATTTTTCCACCAATTGTAGTGTTTGATAGCTTATATTTTCCGTGGTATTATTTTCCAAAAAACTATAATTTTTCATATTTTCTTCTAAAATTGTGGAAAATGAAACTTGCCCAATCCATAGGAAAATATCATTTTCCATGGAAAATATCATTTTCCATGGAAAATAACTTGTTTCCCGTGAAAAATAATGACAATCAAACACCCAAATTAAGTTTTTCATAGAATTTTTTTTAATTCCATGGAATTTTTTTCCTAGGAAAATAATTCCATGGAATTAATTTCTTTTCCACGTATTTTCCACCTTGTAATCAAACACACGACACACCAGGAGTGAAAACCAACATGCAATAGAAGAGGGAGTGTGAGCTGCATTACGTGGAGGTTATGAGGGACATGACATGAATGGGTTCCTAGGTTGCATAGACAGACATCTATCTGGATAAGTACATGATACGGATCCAAAATATGGTATTTAAAAATATATTTAGGATATGTGTACGACTAGGATACAATTATATATATGGGTGAAAAATATCTATATACATTTGATCTTAATAATATCTATATTTATGATTGGTTGGAATTTGGATATTAACCAGATTTCAAAAAGTTACAGAATGGATTCACTACACATAAATGTTAGTTTCTCATGTCTCAAATATGTTTAGCATGCCCAAGATCTTGCCAAATAACTTTAGCCACGTCATTTTGGTCCCTTCGATTAGAGAGCAGACATGGTGACCTTTATCCAATATGAGTGTCAAGTTAGATATAGGTCAGGTATGGATGCTAATTCAAATATGGTCCATAGGAGTATCTCCATGCTACTGGGTGGGTTTATGTAGAGGATATGGTGTCTTTGTTGCTCTTCCGCAACCTTGAGTCGCTAGTAGTACTGGTTTTCTTGACAACTCATACTAGAATTGTTCCATTACAGCAAGACCAAATTCAAATGTAATTGTGTCAACATTTTGTTGAAGGTGTGTTGTTTTTAATTTTTATCTGGTGATCGTCATCATGTGGTAGCATCACTAAAGGGGCAACTTGATTATGATGTTTCTATATTATAGCCCAGTATTGGATCTTAAAGTACGAGTGGAAAATATAAAATAACATGTTAGTATATTGTTAGAGGTTAGAATTCTTAGAATGGCAGAGTAAGTGAAAGGTAAGAGACCTAATAAAGGAAGAAAACAGCAAAAGTAAGTTTAAAGAAGTATTTGTCAATTATCAATTCACTATCTAACTCGTATATGCCAATATATAAGGAGCAATGAAAAATGACTTTCCAATTTCCTTTTTCTTTGCTTTACTTGGAGGCAAACATGAGGGAGCTACATGGCACAATGGTAAGGTCTGGACTGTATGGCGCATCTTGGTGAATGCGTATTTGAGTTGCAAAAATAAACTTATGATTATAGGACTTATGCCTATTTAGCTCATCTCAAACCTTTCGTTAGTAGGTGCCTTGTACTACTAGGAAGGTCCCAAATGTAAAAACTAGTGAGTTGACTGCGTCGTACGACTCTTGATTCATTGGGGAGTGCTAAAACAACAAAGAAATAAATGTCTGATAAGTTTTGAGTTGCTGGTGGTGGTAGTGCATCTGGTTTCAAAATTATTATATTTGGTATATTAGTTGGCTTATTCTATTCCTATTAGGATTAGGGTAAGATTTCTTGATGGCCAAGGTTTGTTGCCTGTATAAACCATATGTAGACTCAATTTTGTTCATTGGAGAGAATAGTAAAAGTTTATTTATGTGTTACCGAAACTTTAATGTAACTCTCAAATGCTTCAACTAATTTTATTACCACAAAACCCTAATCCTGTGTAGGCACTTTAAAGATAACTAGCTATCAAAAAACTTTGAATACCCTTCTTTTCCTTTCCCAAACCCTACCAACCATACCAAATATTTTGGACTTAGTTTTCATCTTTAAAGCTTCTCGTGATCCAGAATCAAGGATAATTGAAGAAAAGCTTCATAGACCAAACCAAATTACCAAAAACCTTAAAACTCTATTCTCTTGTTTGATTCCTCAAGTTTCTCCTTCCCTTCTTCATAGATAGTTTGAGCCTTTTCTGCCACGTCCACTGCCGCAATGCTATGTCTAGGAAGCTTCTACAGCTTAATAAGATCGATAACATGCTTTGGTGTCTGTTGGTAAACAATCCCAAAAGGAGTTTTACTTTCTTGACCATATTAAATAAAGCAAATTCAGCAGGAGCTAGGTATCGATCCCATTGCTTTGGTCGGTCTCCACAAAGACTATGGATAATATTGCTTGGTGTCTTGTTTACAACTTCAGTCTCCCTTCACTTTGTGGATGAAAAGAACTGCTATATTGTAACTGTCTTGAACAATCACCAAAAGGGTCCTCCAAAAATAACTAAGAAGTTTTGTGTCTCGATCAGAGGTTATTGTCTTTGAAACTCCATATAGTCTTACCACTTCTCGAAAGAATAAAAGAGCAATGTTGGTAGCATCACTGGTCTTTTTGCATGGAATAAAGTGCGCCATTTTAGATAACCTATTAATGAAATATACGATCCACCAACATTTATCGAATTTGAAAAAGAGTCAGAAGAAACAACCACGAATACAACCATACCTCCTTGAGTCCGGGTAGCCCAAATCCATTAATATATCCCTCCCATGGACCTTCATGAACTGGTAAAAATACGTGTAGATACCCGGTGTTTTGAGATTATCCTTTAGCAGTTTGACATATCATGCACTTTTCCACAAATTTTCCCACATCCCTTCTTAAATAAGACAAATAGTATCGCTCTTCTGCAAGAGCTAAAGTCTTATCTCGCCTCAAATGTCCTCCAAGGTCTCCACTGTGTAGTTCATAAATGAGCTGCTAATGATGCTGTAGGACTGTAGATCATGGTATTGTAGAGTAGGAATCATCATCATGAATCATCAATGGACTTGTAATTCTTTTTAGTAAGACAACTTGCCCGTGTCTCTTGAAAATCTTTATCAGTTTCATACTGCTCTTTGAAGTACTCAAACCCCACAACCTCAAACTTCATAGTAACAAGAAGAGCTGCTCGTCGACTTAAAGCATCTACTTATTTTGCAGTCCAGCTTTATGCTCCATGAAGAAGGTAAACCATTGCACAAATGTCGCCCAACAACCATGCATTCTAGTCAATAATTTGGGGTTTTTAAGTACTTCAAGGCTCATGATCTCGGTAAAGTACAAACTCATGATGAAATAAGTATTGCTCCCAGTAGCGTGACTACTCGAAAGATGGCATAAAATTCTAACTTGTACGTTGACTACTTTCTTCTTGACTTGTCACGTCCCAGAACCAGAATATTGGAGAACGGGGGGCAGACGTAGGCCAACTATGCTTACAGAATACTCTAGTACCCTATATACGGTCACGATTGAACACTATACTTGGGGGTAACTCTAGCAATCATAGTCAAGTCCTATGGGTTACTAGACAATTCCTATTCGCAGTCCATAAAATCACGAGTACAAAAATATTATTTAGAGACAAAGCATAAAGTGCCCCAAATGTAACATCAATAATGATATGAAACTAGCATAAAAAAATGAAATAATAGTCAAAGAAAAGTCAAGCGGACATAGTCATAAGTTAGTCCCTATCTAGTACAAATAATACTGAATAGAATAGGAACAAGCTCTCGAAAACTAAGAGCTAACACATTTTTTGAAAATGTTATAAAGATAATGAAAGATAAAGAGTGGTCGGAGAACGAGGACCCACTCATGCTACTCATGGACCATGGATCTACGAGTGATGACTATTGAGCAAAAGTGGCGGTAGATCTTCGGACTCTGCTACAAGATCTGACCAACCAAAACCAAAGAGATTAATCTCCTAGTCGCAAAGTACGACAAAGGCGCTCACTATGGAGACAAAACCAACATATAATACCAAAAACCAAACAACAATTAGATATAACAATATGGCCTAAAATGCATGAGCATCGTGATGTACTAAGGCACTTATCTTAAATTGAAATTGACAAAAAAAGCTATAACAATTCTACTACGCGAAGGAGCAAGCGGTACCAACACAAGTCCTTAAAATAAAATAGACAGAAAGTAAAACTATAATATCAGACACTTCCTACAAGATAGGGGAATAGGATCCGGTTTAGGCGTGTCAGAGATAGAGCTGGACATATACACTGATATGGGGACTCATGCCTACTTGTAAGGAAATAAAGTCCTGAACAGACGAGTCAAAAGAGATAACATATACAATAGTAATATCACAGCGCACCTACAATGCTAGGGGAATATCACAACGCACCTACAATCAGACAGTGGGCAAGGTCTGCAGGTTGAAAAAGTCCCTCTATGGACTGAAGCAGTCTCCTCGAGCGTGGTTTGACAGATTCAGGAGGGCGATGATAGGGATGGGATATTAGCAGATCAATGCTGATCATACTGTGTTCTTCCGACGGAGTGGAGGCCACATCACCATGCTTGCGGTGTATGTTGACGACATGATTATCACGGGAGATGATGAGCAGGAAATCGTCCGACTCAAAGGGAAGCTTGGTAAGAAATTTGAGGTGAAGGACCTTGGTCTTCTTCGCTACTTTCTTAGAATTGAGATCACTCGAGACGCAGAGGGAATTGTTCTCTCGCAGAGGAAGTATGCACTAGACCTTCTCACAGAGACATGGATGTTGGGATGCAAACCTGCATCGACGCCAATCGATCAGAGGTTCAAGCTGAACGCTGAGGCTGGAGAACCAGTTGACCTGGACAGATACCAGAGACTGGTGGGCAAGCTGATCTATTTGAACCACACACGTCCAGATATATGCTTTGCAGTTAGTATAGTGAGCCGCTACATGCATGACCCACGGAAGGGTCATATGGACGCAGTATACCAGATTCTGAGATACTTGAAGGGTGCCCCCGGGAAAGGACTGATGTTCAAGAAGAATAATCATATGAACATCGAGGGCTACTGTGATTCTGACTAGGCTAGTTGTGCTGATGACAGAAGGTCTACCTCAGGATACTGCATATTTTTAGGAGGCAACCTGGTCTCTTGGAGGAGTAAGAAACAGTCAGTAGTAGCCAGATCGACAGCTGAAGCGGAGTACAGAGCTATGGCCTTGGAAGTTGCAGAGCTGCTTTGGTTGAAGAATATGCTGGTGGAGTTGAAGCTGGATCAATGAGCCAAGATGAAGCTGTGGTGTGACAACCAGTCAGCTATTAGTATTGCCAACAATTCAGTACAGCATGGCAGGACCAAACACATCGAGATCGATAGGTTCTTCATCAAGGATAAGTTGGTTAGTGGACAACTGGAGCTAGACCACGTTCCAACCAAGCATCATGTAGCAGACGGACTGACCAATGGACTTAGCTCTGTGAGCATGATTAGAGGATGTGACAAGATGGACTTAGTGAATATCTTTCGCCCATCTTGAGGGGGAGTATTGGTATATTTAGTATAGGAATATTATATATTTAGTATAGGAATATGTTATATTTAGTATGGAAATATCCTAAGGACATATTTAGGATGCCAGAATATGCCACAGGATATTTCATTGGATATTCCATTATATAAAGGCTATATAAAGCCTATGAGACTATCAATGAAGTTATCTCATCAATCAATTACATCAAGATTCAAAATTACAAAGTACAAAGTTTTGAAGATACGAAAATCATAATTCTTTTCACTAAACCGTACGAGTCACTATGGAAGCAAAATTACGGAATTATGGGACAAATAAAACAATTACATAGGAACATAAATATACAAAAAATTTATGTACGTATTAGAATATATATATATATATATATATATATATATATATATATATCGGGATAGGGTCTGACATTGACTCGCATAACTTTCCACCGAAAAGGCTATCGGTTTTCCTTGAGAGATATAATAATCATTATTCCAACTGTAGAAGCATCACTCTAGAGATAATACATTGTCGAAATTAGGAAGAACTAACAATGGTGCATTAGATAGCTTCTTTTTTATAACTGCAGCAAAAGTGCGATAAGCTTCCTCACTCCCAAGGAAATGTCCCTTCTTCACGCACTCAATTACAGAGCCATAATGAAACTAAATTTCGTATAAATCTCCTATAAAAAGTTGCAAAGCCATGGAAACTACTTACCTTTGTGACATTCTTCGGAGTAGTAGCTTTGACCTTGTCTTCATCTACACGAATTCCTTCAGCAATCATGACATACCCTAGGTATATCAATATGTTGTAAGTAAACTACACTTTTTGAACTTGATGTACAACTTATTTGCCAACAGAATGGTAACTACTTCTCGCGTGTATTCTAGGTTCTCTTCTTTTGACTTGCTGTAAACTAATATATCGTTGAATACACCTCTAGGAACTTTCCAACAAAAGGCTTCAACACTTGTCATCAATCACATGAAAGTACTGGGTGCATTACTCAAACAAAATGGCATTACCATCAATTAATGCAACCCATCTGTTGTCTTTAAAGTGACCTACTCTTCTTTCTGACGGATTCAAATCTAGTGATAACCACTTCTTAAATCAATTTTAGAGAACACCTTTAATCTTCCTATTAGGTCTAGCATATCACCCAATTTGGGAATATGAAAGCAATATGCCACCATTATCTATGTTATCAAGACTCCGGTACATGTGTCTGGTACGGGTACATATCCAGAGTCGGATCCTTCAAACTCATAATTGGAGGACACGCAGACTCGACTAAAATAGATCCAAAATTTAGGTACGAATACGGGTACGGAAATACGACTATTTAAATAAATATGTTTTCTAAATAAATATAATGCTTTAATATCCCATTCATCTCAAAATGTCTGTTGAAGATGTCTAATCCAAAGAAATTACCAAAGTGCATAACATTCAAAGAGTCCCCTCATTATGTTAGATTTGTCAACATATAAATATATGATAAAAAAGATACTAATTTCTAATATGGGACCTAATTTCTAATATGTATGTCATCATAATAAATTTGCATGTCATATTCACCACACTAATTTCTAATATGGGAAAGAGTCCCTTCATCCTATTAAATTTGCATGTCATATTAATAACATTCAAAGAGTCCCTTTATCATATTAAATTTGCATGCCACATTTACCACATTAAATTTACATGTCAACATATTAATAAATGATGAAAAAGACATGAATTTCTAATATAGGAAAGAGTTAAATTTGCATGTCATATTTGCAAAGGGTCCCTTCATCATATTAAATTTGCATATCCTCATAGTAATTGGCATGCCACATTCACCGCATTAAATTTGCACGTCAACATATTAATAAATGATAAAAAAGACACCAACTGTAATTATATAGTTAAAACTATTATAAAGTTGAATAAGAGTCCCTTCGTGTCCCTTGAAAAATAAATTACTAGTAAACCTTTCTCATATGACGATATATGTATTTTCATCTGACAAATAAACTACTAGTGAAACTTTCCTATATGAAAAATAAACACTTCACTAATTTAATAAGTCCCCTCATCTCCCTTAAAAGAATAGTTTACTCTTGCTTTCTCATATGAAAAATGTTCATTTCTTATCTTCCCATATGATAAGGTCTGCCAAGTCCAGCTACTAGCCTACTACAACAGGGATAAGTCACCATGGAAGATACTATCTTTATCTCTTCTCTTTCCATACGAAATATACGTTTTTCAAGCTTTTGTATTTCTGATCATGCTTTCCCCTTTATTCTTCCTCATTTTGTCGTGTCACTTGGTCACTTAGACGAGTCCGACCCATATCCCGTACCTTTACCCGTGTCGGGTCGTATCGACCCCAGTACCTCGGCCTAAAGTGCCGAGTCCAGGTAACATAGCCATTGTCCATATTCTTCAACGTATAACAAGAAACAAACCCAAATTCTTTTGACCTGGCCTCTATCAGATGTACACATGTTGTATATGCTAAAGCATGCACTGCATATGTCGGATATGCAATTAGGTTACAGGTAGATCTAAAGTTTATTTATTCATAGAACCAACTTGGGACCTCGTAAGTAGTCAAATCGTAAGAGATTTTCATTTACTTAGTATCAGTTACTAAAAGAGGTTCTGTAACAAATTCGTGAAAGATCTCTGGAAATGAGAAACCAAGACATGTTATTGCAATTTTAGATGAGAAATATTTTAATGTAATTGTAAATGTCCTAAAAGTTGAAGAGTTATCCAATATTTGTGAGATAAGTTGATATCCCTGCAGTTCTAGTATTGATTAGAGTTTATTATATTTCAAAGTAAATGCTTTATCAGATGATTAATGAAACTATTTTTCTCGAAGGAAGTGAAATTGTAGATGAAGACATAACCAGAATGTTTTTGAAGGAAAGACAAGTCAGTGGTGATTTTATATCAAAAGCTTCTGACATGCTATGGAGAGGGGATATGTTGAAAATTGATGAATCAGAAAACAATAGTTTGCAAGTAAATCAGCAGTCTGAGAAGGTAGTGTGTCTTCAAATATTGATTAGCTTTAGTACATCTCTTTTAGCTTGTCCATTTGTATGCAAATGAAATTCTTAGGTACTATATTATTGTTCCCTTACATGTAGCTTGTAGAGGATGATGAAAGCATTGACGGGTTTCTAAAGCTCACTAAGACCCGTGAGTGGGTTGCTGGGCACAATGTTGCTCCAGCCAACAAGAGATTGGCTGCCAAGGTATTCTTACTGGTTGTTATCAATTTCTTCTCTATTGTTACTGCAAATTTTGCTTCTAGAATTACATATAAATATCATAGGTCTAAGGGCATTGTTAAAAAATTGTAATATTTAACTTATGATGACAGGATTTCCAGAATGACAGTGAAAAAAGGAAGAAATTTAACCTTCTCGAGTATGGAGCTGTAAGTTTCTCACTTTTGCCTTTTTTTTCTTCCTCCTTTTGTATTATTGTTGATATTAGAGAAGTTCTTCAATTATTAGAGAATAAAGTATGCCCATAATAGATGCATCTAGGTTCAATGCACATGTGGTTTATATGTAGTTACTGTATTTTATCAATATTTTCTCCAATTCTCCTTGGTGTCAGAGCAAGGTGAAAATCCATTGACCCACTCATCATCTTGTTGTTGTATTTGTCATTTGGTTGTCATGAGACCCTTTCATCTTCTGGGCTCTCGTTTCCATCTCTCGTTTTCTTCATCTAGTTTCATTTTTCTGGCTCTCGGCTCGCTTCTCCCTCAGTTCCTCGGCTCTCGATTGAGTTATCTCCCAGCTCTTGGTTCTCGATTCTCTTCTCTCCCGGCTCTTTATATCTCAATTGGATTCACTCTGGTCTCTTTGGGATTTTCGGGTGGGTTCTCTTTCGTCTTCTCAACTTGGTTCTCTTTGGGGTCCTCGGCTCAACATTCTTTCATTGGTGATTTTGCTTGTTCCTATGGTTGACTCGTCTTCTTCCTCTAGAATGTCATTCTTCTGATCTCTGTGCTCTTTCTGCTACTGCTTGTCATGCTGTAGGACGACTATTCGCTCAACATTTCACACTCTCTGCCAATAAGGTAATTGCTTATACCGTAGATTCTTCAGGTCCTTCCTCTTTGGCTTTTGTGATGACATTCTATGATCTTGTAGAGCTTTTTCTGTTGATAAGTGCCGCGTTATACAATATCTACTCACTCATCTTTCCACATACTCCTCACAATCAGGTAATGCATATTTTGCTTCTAAATAATAATATATTTGAATTATAGATTCATGAGCCTCAGGTCATGACACATTTTTCTTTATTATAATTTTTTTCCAAGAAGGTAAATATTATTGAAAAACAAGACCATTCTTTACTATAATTTACTCCTGTTTCTGATTTTCATTTTTGTATTCCCCATGGTTTTCATATTCAGTGACATTTATCTTAGTGTACAAATATCCTCGGCTTTAAAGCTTAGTTATCTATAGTCTATTATCTGTTAGGAAATTTATGAAATGGTGAAGGTAATTGGTAGTATGGTCAATACCTCTTGGATTGTCCTACTTCGGGTTCGTCACTTTCAATTTCCCTGTATCCTACTGTATGACACTGTTGGTTAGGTTAGCACCCCTATCTTTTGTAAGGCAAGTTATTCCTAGTTGTGAGTCACTTCCGTTCAAACTTTCTTGTGAGTTGTGTGAGTTAGAAAAGCACCATTGCGCTTCTTAACAAGGTCGTGTTAATAAACGTAATGCTCTCTTTGATTTAGGTCATCCAGGCACGTGGTGATCACTGAGATTTCCTAGTTTTAGTAAATATCAGTATTTTGTTATCATTTGATGAGTAGTCTTGCATGACTTGGTTATTTCTTCTTTCTGGTCATTCTGAGATGTTTGGTATTTTTGGGTATTCTATAATGGAGTACATACTCAATTTAGAATACAAATAAAGTGTGTTCGTTGTAATAATGTAAAATAATATTTGAGTCATAATCTTAATATTTCATAAAATAAAAGGTATTCTTCATCGTACCTTATGTACATATACTAAGCAAAATGGATTTGCAAAAAATAAAAATGATCAACTATTAAATGTTGCTCGGTCTATTGTTCTTTTGTTTTTTTTTGAAGTCTGTACCCAAGTTGTATTATTTTCGATATTTCTACGATAAGTTTTCTCATAAATTGGATTCCTATCCTGTTCTTGACAATCAAACTCAATTTTTATTAGTTCAGACAAATGATTTGGATCATCTTCGTCGTCAAAGGTTGATATTTATCTCTTGCAAAGGAAGTATGTGTTAGATTTGTTATCAAAGGATGATATTTATCTGTTGCAAAGAAGGTATGTGTTAGATTTGTTATGAGACATACGTCTTCTTGGTTGTTGTCCCTAAAAATACCCTTGTTCCAATTCCGTAATCTCAACATCACCTCAAATACTACGTTCTTTAATCCTGGTTGATATTGTTGTTTGGTTGGAAAACAGATCTATTTGATACTTGAGAGTGATTTGCCTGACATAGACTTTTTAGTCAGTTGCGTGAGTCATAATATGCACGAAAACAGATCTATTTGATACCTGAGAGTGATTTGCCTGACATAGACTTTTTAGTCAGTTGCGTGAGTCATAATATGCACACACTGACCGCAGTTAATTGGGAGACTGCTCTTCTCATCTTGCAGTACCTTAAGATGTATCCAGGTCAATAAATTATGTTTTGTCCTAGGCTCTCTCTCGTAGCAAGCCTTCTCATATATAGATTAGGCCACCGTTCAGGTTAAACCAGGGCCAAACATTTCTCCTAATACTTCCTTTCCCCTATATATTTTGGCTCAGGCTTGGTACCACTCACATCTACTTTACATCACCATTAAGGTTTTGTGGTTTCTGGTGCACATTATTATTTTGGTTACCCGTCTTGCTATGGATCACAACTTGAATGCTATATTTTCTTCTTGATTTGGGATTTTAAACTCAGGCCATGATTTTTGAGGGTTGTGAAGCTAATGGGTTATATAGACTGGATGCTCATCCCTCCTACTGCCTCTATCTCGACTAGTGATTTGCATTGTTGGCTCGACCCTTCTCTCTATATACTCTTAAAGTATACTGCCAGAATGATCCCTTTTGATATTGTGGGCAAGTATCATTGAATATCCTTTTCTTTAGCTAATGAGCACACCGACTCTCCCTTCTGTCTCGTGCGTTATGATATTTGGGGTACATACAAATTACATAATTATATGGATTCCTTCTTTTGCTATGCTTGTTGATGATCACTCCCGAATGATTTGGCTCTTTTTTCTTCGCAGTTGTTTCGGAATTATCTTGGCTTTCTAGACGTTTAACATCAAATTTTGTACACAATTTTCTACTACCTTCAAAACTATTCACACCGACAATTCTCGTGAGTATATTAGTCGGGATTTCTAGGATCTTTCTGCCACTCACCAAGAACTCCACCTATATTTCTTAACATAATGGTTGAACGCGAGAACTGACACTTACTTATCCTTCTTATGTATCCACGAATGTTCCTCGAAACTACTGGAACAATTTGTTGGTTACCCTTTGTTATCTTATTATCGTGTCCTTCCGTCGTGCTTAATTACTTCTCCCTTTTCTATTCTCTTCCTCCATAAAGCTATTCTTGGTTCCTAAATTATTGGCTACCCATGTTATGCTCATCATTGCTCTCTCCATAAGATTCTAAATACATATTAGTTGACTATTCTCATTTCTCAGACTCAGAAATGATATATCTATTTCTCTCAACTCTAATCAGAAGACGATCATATGTGGCGACATTACTTTTCTTGAGTAGCAACCCTACAATTTGCACCGACATCTTCTCCTCTTCCATCTCATGTGCCTCCTCATTCTATTATTTATCTGGATAAGCCTCCTTGCTCCTTGTCGAAGGAAGAAGCCTCGATACGATATCGTAGCGACGACACTTGTCCCTTCTCCCACCTCTACTCTTTCTCTGGATGATATTCATGTGCAAACTATTTCTTTGCAACGCCTCACTCCTTTCTCCAAAATTGTTTTTCCTCTATTGACTTTGGTCAAGGAGGCACTTTAGCATCCATGGAGGCGAGCTTCTATAGATGTGGTTGAATGACACTTAAGATCTCGTTCCACTACCTCCATGTCACTCTTGTGTGAGCTGCGAATGAACCTTTGTTGTCAAATATAGTTATAATGGCTTTGTCGAGTCGTTAAAGGCACCTCTTGTTGCTCCTGTATTTACCCATTAATATGGTATTGATTGTGAGGAGATATTCTCGCCTATTGCCAAGCGAGTACTGTTAGGGTTTTAGTATCACTCACAATGCAATATATGGCTATTGCAGTATCTGGATATTTAGATTTCCGTTTTTGTTGGAGACTTGACTGAGACTGTTTATATGCAATATTCTCCTAGTTATGATCATACTTGTCAAAAGTGCGCCTAGGTGAAAATCTCAACACCAAGGGAGCTTGCACCTCGCATTAGCTAGACATGCAACTTTCTTTTGTTGCAAACATGTGCGACCTTATACGGAGATCCGTAACATGGTAAACCCTCCCATTTGCGCGTTCAAGTATTGCTGAAGCTTACTTATTTTCAAGGTCAAGACATCTATTTTATCACTTATATACTAAATTTTTTCCATTGTGCTATTTCTTAGATATTAAGAATGTTCACGAGAGCGATTCTGTTCTTACGACTCAAAACAACTATTGCTTGGACCTCTTAAATGATATGAATTATTGCAATGTAGATTTGTCGATACTTCCATGGATCCAAATCCAAAGCTCTCCATCTTGGCTCCACATCTGACTCTCTTTTGCCTAATATGGATATGGATCACCATCCTGTAGGCATGGTCATCTATTTATCTATCACTTGCCCAAATATCTTCTTTGACACTAGCAGTACCTTGGCCAAGACTTGTCTACCAGGCTTGCTGAGAATCATGTCTTCCCTAAGCACATCAAGCACGTTGAGGTGACCATTTCATTCGAGACAAGAGGAAGCTTGACGAGGTCATATTTCTCTACTTTTCAGCTTCATCTCAGTTGGCAGACGTCCTTACCTAGGTTTTGGCCGAACTGCTCTATCTTCACTTTTTTCCCAAGCTCTCCAAAATGGACGTGCTTGACATTTACACTCCAGTGTGCGGAGAGTGTAGGAGAAAAACAATCTTCATATATTTTACCTTTTATCTTTATCAACAAAGTGAGGCACACTCTATCATATATATTGTACTCATCTTTTCCTAAATGAACTCCATTATGTTGAGCCAACTTCTCAAGGGTCATGAAAGGAAACCTATTAGGTATATCAGATCTCAATTTAATATACCCACTTGTCTGCTAATTTTTACTGCAAACCCTCCCTTGTTTGGAGTTTCCTAGGCCTGGAATTCGAGACCAACAAGGTTGAAACTTGAAAGTCATCTTGGCTGTCACTTGTAAATTTCATCAAACTCTATATAGATACTTTTCAAATTAGAATTCTGATGCGTGGTCTACTACATTAATTGGAAAACACTTGGATATGAGGTCTGATATCGGAGAGAATGATGGCATTATGTGGCGTAGATTTATCTAGAAAATAGTAAAGTGGCTGGCTCATTGATATTCTTTTTTTTTCAACAGATTAAAAGAGAATTGTTGCTTCTAACCATCGGAATTGGATCTGGTTGCTGTATATATTGCTTAGTACTATTGTCTGTTCAGGTATGCACAAATAACTTGGTACAGTAAATAATATGCTGTATTTAGCAAGTATAATGTGCATGACTATGTTTTATATCATAAGTTGTGTGATCTGAATAATATATCTACACAAAACAATCGGTGAGGTAGGAGACAAACTTACAATTATTACAGGAGACTTAAACCTACACTAGTATGCTCACCCTATTTATGTATGTGTATGTGATTCAAATTAAACGACTTCTGCTCATTAAGCTATTGATTTTCTTATCTGCTACTTGACCCATTTCCATTGTAAATCTGACAGGCTGCCTTCTCTTATGCTACTGGAGTATTCTTGAGGTTAGTTTTATTTGAGACGTCATTATTTCCAAATCTTATGTTATGACAGTAGAAAACTGTGTTTAATTTTGTTTCATCGTATGATACGTGTGAATTTTCAGCAGAACATGAACAATTTTTTGAATGAAGTGGAGTTTTTATGAGTTCATTGAGAGAGAACATGGATATTGATTATTGAAATTTGTTGGGTTTTGAATATTGTGGCTACTGAAAATTACTGGTGAAAAAGATCTTAGGAAAGGTTGCACACTGAAAGCAAAAGCTCTTTCAAAAATATCTCCTAGAACAACTAGTAGAAGGAGAATAAAAGTTAAGTTGGCTCAACAAAATGAACTTTATTAAGAAAAAAGTGAGTACGATATACTGAAGGGAGTAACCTTCCTATAAGAGTACAAGTTCTCTGATGTTTGACTAAACTAAAATTAATAAACTAATAAAAATAAGAGAAAATAAAAAGAAAGTTGTCTCTTACACTCTCTCACAACCTAGAGCTTGCATAAATATCGATTCATCCAAATTCGAGAGCTTTCAGGGGGTCTAGGCAACGTCCTAGTGAGGATGTTCACCAACTGAGAAGAAGCTAGAACATGGTGAAGCTGGAAATTTGACTTTGTCCTGAATGAAATAACAATCAACCACTATGTGTTTGGTGCACTCATGAAAGACATAACCCTCAACAATATGAATAGACACCTTATTTTCATGGTAGAAAGAAGCTGGAGAAGCAACAAACCAAAATTGAAGAGAACTCTTTAGCCATATAAACTTTGAAATCACGTGGAGTAAAAAAAAGGTCGTAATTGTTTGCTTCTTTTTCCGCTAGGTGACTAGCTTAAATATACAATATCCTCTAGTCGATTAATGACCATCAATATACTCAACATAATCAACATCAACAATACTGCATGAGAGAGGAAGATGAATTGTAGACAAGTCCTTGTCCAGAGATTTTTTCTTCAGGATGACTATATATATTGACTGATAGTGCTGACCACAAAGGAAATGTCACGATCGGGTTACCTCCAGATACATAAGCTTGCCAGACAAAAATATGATAGGTATCCAGGTTATGCAAGTATTTTGTTTCTTAAGCAACAAGAATTAGAAGATTATCTAGAGCAGGTGTAGAAGTAGGAAGAATAATGGTGTAATAATATCATGTCGGGGCTTTTCCTTGCTTAATGGAGGTACAAGGGATACAACATTAAAGCTAAGGATTTATAGAAGGAAGAACTAGAGATGGATTTGGATAGCTTGGAGGAAGAACGAAGATTCCAGTGGCTATAAAAGGATAATGGAGGCAACAAAATGTAGGGCTGCTCCTCAGGAAATAATCTTCTGGTCTAAAGGATAGTAGCAGACATATCCGAATACATATCCATTTTGAGTGGTAAAATAATCAACAAAGATACATTTGTCCGATGAGAAATTTTGTCACAACTAAGACTGATATGAGGAATGTAACACGTGCAACCGAATACTTTAGCAACCATCAAAAGAACTTTGGTTAGGGAAAGAGAGTAGAGAAGGGAGGCTAGTGGTTGAGCATGGCGGCATGTGATTAATAAGATGAGCCGTCATGAGAGCAAAGTTTCACTAATTACGAGGGACATTCATCTAGATGAGTAAGGAATGAGTCACCTCAACTAAATGCCAATTTTTACACTTGTCCACACTATCCTCTTGAGGATTATAAGAGCATAATGTCCGATGAATAATTCCATAAGTGGCTCAGAGATCCTGGAAATCCTAACTAGGATATTATTGTGCATTGATGCTGCGAAGAGTCTTAATAGCAGTGGAAAATTGAATACAAACTTTGTTGGGAAATGCGCCGAAAGTTGGAGGATGATAGAGCAATAAATGTCACAAAATAACGAAAGTCATCCAAAATTGACAATGAATAAGGGTGTCACGACCCGCACCCAGTGTAGGGGCACGAGAAGTGGGTACGTCCAGCCTACGCCGCAGTGTCGGCGGTAGAACGCTGTTCTAGGTCACAATCACAACTAAACAAAATATGATATACTCTCCGAACGGAGGACAATCTCAGAAGATACAACTCAATCACAAATCTAGAGATGGAAATAACACGATATGATAGATAGGAAATCACAAATAAAGAACATACAAACAGAAGGGAAATAAGTCTAAGTGTCTAAAGGATACAACATCTCAACATCCAAATAATACAAACTCAGAAGTCAATACAAATATCAAGAACTAAGATAAAACCTAGCTAATCTAGTCTAAGTAGTAGGGATGATGTCCTCAGCTAGAGCTGGATCCTCCTGTGGGTCAAACTCACAGGTGTCATCTAGATGGGCCCCATAATAGGTTGGACAGAAGTCCTCAGTATCATTTGAAATATTTTCAACAGGTCCAGTCAGGACAGGAACGAGCACAATACATCTCACGCAGTTCATATCATGGCAGAAAATGTAAATCATGCAAAAGAGTAAGATACATGAACTGTAAGAAGGTGTACATAAAAACAAGAGAGATAATTGTAAACTGAAAAAATATACATAATAAGTAAGAACTATAAGTGACTAGTGATTTAGAGCACAATATGGTTATGTAAACAGGTTGGGTTGCACATAAATAAGCTATGGAAGTACACATGAATAACTACTAGGGATATGATCCACATAACCAATTCTACTCACCCATGTCCCAATCAATACATAAGGATCCATTCAAGTTATGTTATGTACATGATTTCACGTGGGCTCAATAAATGAGTGCACATGAATAATTACACATGAGGGGCTCAGTGAACATGAGAGTACATGAATCACATGAGTGCACATAAATAATGAAAGCACAGAAATATATGATGTACGTGAAAAGCACATGACATGACGTATCCGATGCTCCCGAAGGGAATAACATCTCATGAAAAGATCCATATAGTACCAATCCGTGATAACATCGTGACAACATCAAATAAAGTGATCTAGAACAAGAATATAAGTCCTAGCTGTAGAACTCTAGAGGGGGGTGAATAGGGAAAAAATAAATAACTAGAGCAACAGAAGCAATATATGACAAATAAAAGTAAAGAGTAGGAAGATCAAACACAAGATGTATCCTGGTATCCTCGCTTGAGGCAATCCAGTCCCGGAACTCTCTCCGGCTTAAATCCACTATTTAATCAAATAGTACACACGAGTTTGGATCCGAAGAACTCGCCAACTTCGACACGAGTTTGGATCCGAAGACTCGCCAACTTCAATACACGAGTTCTCTTACGAAGGCTTGCCAACTTCAAACAAATGAGAAGAGAACTTATTGATCTTCTAACACGTGAAGATCGAAAATTACAACTCTTTAAATACTCTAGCACTTTGGGAGAGGATGACAATTAAAAGCTTGGTAGAGTATTAATGGTGGAGCTCTTGGTTGTTTGGAAAATTTATGGCAAGAGTTGGTGAGAGCCTCATGAGAGAGAGAGCTTTCATTTATAGAGAAACCAAGAGTGGGTGGCATTTAATGCTTTGGATACAGGCAGACCGGCATGCCGTCGGTATGCAGCGGCATACCGTTGGTATACCGGTCAAATAGTAAAAGTCATATTAATGACCGTTTGAGAGCATTATGCGGCCATTAATGCTAGTCAGAGCAATTCAAAAATCAAATTTATTAAACCCGGTATACCGTCGGTATGCCGCGGCATACCGTCGGTATACCGACGTTTTGTCACAGAACGTTTTCAGGCAAACAAAACGGTATACCGCCGGTATGCCGGAGCATACCGTCGGTATGCCGACGTTTTATCACAGAACGTTTTGTGGTCCACAAAACGGTATACCGCCGGTATGCCGGAGCATACCGCCGGTATGCCAGAGCATACCATCGGTATGCCGACAATTTTTTACAGCAAGTTTATGGGTAATAAAAACGGTATACCGCCGGTATGCCGACTGTTTATCACAGCAACTTTGTGGACGATAAAAACGGTATACCGCCGGTATGCCGGAGCATGTCGTCGGTATGCCGTTCTGTAAGTAATTGATTTTTGACTTGTGCTTTTACTTGTCATCCGTCCTTAAGTGTTTACAGATATACCTAGACTTTGTACAGACACGAAGACTCTAAGAAGGAGGAAGCCGTCTTATGTAAGGAGCGCCGGTATCTGCTTCAGTCTTCGATGCAAAGGATGGTAGCACTTGAACGGAAAGACTTTATGTAGTAGAGCTTCTGAGAAGATATGAATCTGAAGACGCAGAAAACTAAACTACGAAGATGCTGTTAATATATCAAAATAAAATGTGCCAACAATCTCTCCCATTTTGATATTGACAAAATAGAGAGATAGCATCTTCAGGGAGTAACTTTCCCGTAGGTAGACAACTCCCCCTCAATACGTTTTCTCCCCCTTTGTCACTTAGTCAAAGATGGGAAAAAAACAGAAATATAAGATAGCAATAATAAGGACAAGAGCATAGAATAAAAAGCATGTATTGATATATGGAAGTTAAAGATTAATACATGCAAGACACTCATACTACATAAGACAATTTAAAAAACTCTCCTCTACGAGAGTTTAGCAACATGAGAAAGACACAAACCAAGTCCCCGCAGGACTGCAAAGTACTAGAACCAACCACACATAGGTCCCCGAAGGACCGCAAAAGACAGAATAAAAAACAAACACAACAAACTAAGACACTCATTATTCGACACCATCATCAAAAGGAAGCCACCCCTAATCGTCCGCCGGATCGTCCCCACCACCCTGAGCCTGGTGAAAAGCGCCATAAGGATCAATGTCGTCCGGGTACATGAACCCATAGGCATTGGGATCGGAAAAGCGCGAGGCCTGGTACATTGGATCTTGAAGATTCAGATCCAGAAACATGTCCCGGTCCTGAATAGTGTGCTGAATAAAGTATGCTTGGTCATGGAAGCGGGACTGAATCAGAGTGCCAAGGCCACGAGTGTGAGCCCTCATCTGTTCCTCTGCCTGCGCCATACGCATGTCGAAATGCTGCTGAGTCAGCGGCATGTAGTGGCCGGAGGCAGGAGGAGTGGATGCGGGAGCAGCAGGAGTGGAAGCAGGCGGCTCTTGGGAAGAAGAAGCACGCGAAGTAGAGGCACCACTAGCGGAGCGGGAAACATCGAAATAGGAAGGGACGCCGTCCGAGGAGCAAAGGGAGAGATCGACTTGCTTGGCTTCCAGAAGGAGAGTGATGAAGGAGCCATAATAAAGGTTCTGCTTCCCCGCTGGCATGACACCTTTGAAGACATGAAGGAGAGTCTTGGGGAAGGAGAAGGGCTTCCTTGCATAGAGGTAGTACATGCACACCAGGGCGTCGCCGGTAATGGCGTCATATTTCCCGCCCTTAGGATAGAGTGTGTGGCACACAATCCTATGGAGCTTGTAGTAAAACGGCTCCAGCTGTGCGGAAAGGGCCGGGATAGCAGGAGGGTTGGGGCCCTTGCAAATGATGTGGCAGAACTCGTCGAAGGGGGACGCCGCCGAAGAGTGAAGAGCAGCCAAGGACGGCAAAGCTTCGCCTTTGTCCGGGATGCCGAGGATATCCCGAGACGTGAGACGAAAATGACGATCGTTGACCATCGACTGTATGGCGCCGTGCTCGTCGTCCGGGACCAAGTTGCAGTAGAAGAGACGGACGGCGGCGGGGTAGATGGGAATCTGACGCCGAAGGAGGCAAGAGAGTCCGGCCTTGTCGAATAGAGAGACATGGACGGGGAAGAGATTCCAATTGATTGCTCGGCCCTTGAAGACATTATGATGGACGAAGTGTTGAAACCAAGTCTCGGCCGCCAAGGAGGATGTAAAGACCCGCTGATCATATCCGTGAGGGAGAGCCACCGGAGTGAAGGGATTGAAGAAAGTGGAGGAGGAGCGGGGACACTTCGGATTGGCCATGAAGGAAAGTTGGAGGAGGAGGTTAGGGTTTTGAGGTGAGGATGAGATGTGTAGGGAGAAGAAGTAAAAAAATAGGGTTTTAATAGAAAAGGAGGGAGATAGACGGTTGGAGTTGGGAATGGGAGGGGTGGGTTGGGGAACGGTTATAGAGAGAAGTGGGTTGGAAATGATGATAAGGGAGTGAAAAGAGGAGTAATGGGGGATATGAAGAGATAAGTATTTAATGTGATGGGAAGTAATGAATTGGGAAGATGAGAGGGGTAATTAATAGGGATGTGATGGATGGGAAACAATTAAATGAGGGTTGAAAAGAATAAGGAGAGAAAAGAGGAAAGGTGGGCCCGGATCTGGATTTAAAAATCTGTCCGCCGCGAACCGGCATACCGTCGGTATGCCGACGTATGTCGACGGTATGCCAAGTTTTGAGACAGAACCTAATTCTGAATCGAAAAACGGCATGCCGTCGGTATACTGCCGTATACCGTCGGTGTGCCGGCCAAGAAGATTTACGGGTCAAAAGATAAAATGCCTAATTCTTGGCAAAGGAAGGTGAAGCAATCTTCCGGGAGCGGTTTGGTGAAAATATCGGCTAGCTGATAAGTAGTGTCAATAAATTCAAGACGAATATCTCCCTTTTGTTGACGGTCACGAAGAAAATGGTGTCTAATTTCAATGTGCTTCGTGCGTGAGTGACAAATCGGATTTTTCGTGAGATTGATTGAGCTAGTGTTATCTCATTTAATAGGGGTGCAAGAATGAGAAATGCCATAATCTAAAAGTGTTTGTGACATCCAAAGAATTTGTGCACAACAGCAACCGGCCGCAATATATTCGGCCTCAGTGGTTGAAAGAGCAACATAATTTTGTTTCTTACTAAACCACGATACCAAAGATTTCCCAAGGAATTGGCATATGCCGCTAGTGCTTTTTCGGTCAATCTTGCATCCAGCAAAATCTGCATCCGAGAAGCCGTGAAGCTCAAAGGATGAAGATTTCGGATACCAAAGGCCCATGTTCACGGTACCTTTGAGATATCGAAAAATACGCTTTACGGCACACAAGTGCGATTCCTTTGGATTTGCTTGATACCGTGCACAAAGACATACACTAAACATGATATCAGGACGGCTAGCAGTGAGATAAAGCAGACTACCAATCATACCTCGATACTTACGGATGTCAACCGATGTGCCATCTTCATCATGGTCAAGCTTTGTCGTTGTTGCCATAGGAGTCCTCATTGATTTAGATGAGTCAAGTTCGAAACGCTTGAGGAGATCCTCTGTATATTTTGCTTGATTGATGAAGGTCCCTTTGGGTCCTTGTTTGATTTGTAATCCTAAAAAGAATGATAGCTCACCCATCATACTCATTTCAAATTCTTCCTGCATAACTTTAGCAAATTCTACACAAAGTGTGTTATTAGTAGAACCAAAAATAATGTCATCGACATAAATTTGAACCAATAAGAGAGTGCCATTATGGGATTTGATAAAAAGTGTTGTGTCGACTTTCCCCTTTGAGAAATTGTGTGAAACAAGAAAGGAGCTAAGGCGCTCATACCAAGCACGGGGAGCTTGTTTGAGGCCATAAAGGGCTTTGTGGAGTTTGAACACGTGATTAGGAAATTGAAAATTTTCAAAGTCGGGAGGTTGTTTAACATAAACTTCCTCTTTAATAATACCATTCAGAAAAGCACTCTTAACATCCATTTGAAAGAGCTTAAAGTCATTAAAACAAGCAAAAGCACAAAGCATACGAATGGATTCAAGACGTGCAACCGGAGCATAGGTTTCGTCGTAGTCAATGCCTTCCTCTTGGTTATAGCCTTGAGCAACCAATCGGGCCTTGTTACGAGTCACTAACCCATCTTCATTAAGTTTGTTGCGAAACACCCATTTTGTTCCAATGATGGGGTAATTGCTAGGTTTTGGGACAAGTTTCCAAACCTTGTTTCGCTCAAATTGATTTAACTCCTCTTGCATTGCTATCATCCAAAATTCATCAAGAAAAGCATCATTAACATTTTTAGGCTCTATTTGAGAGATAAAAGCCACGTTTGCACAAAGATCACGAGTGGAGGATCTAGTGCTAACACTGGAGGAAGGATCCCCAATGATAAGTTCATTAGGATGATTGGTGACAAATCTCCATTCTTTTGGGAGATCCTTTTGAGGAGGCTCGAGAGGAGGAGACTCTTTTGTTGGAGTCACAACTTCATTATTAGATGAAGAAGGACGATCTTCAATAGAGGAGTTCTCCAACCCAAACGAGATGTCATCAATATCCTCGGAAGAGGAGAATGTAGAAGAGTTAAGTTCATTAAAAGAGACATTGATTGACTCTTCGACAACAAGACTTCTTTTATTAAAAACACGAAAACCTTTACTATGAGTAGAGTATCCAAGGAATATTCCTTCATAGGCTTTTTCTTCAAACTTGCCTAGGTTATCCTTGGTATTCAAAATAAAACAATTACAACCAAAAACTTTAAAATATTCAATAGAGGGAATTTTGTCAAACCAAAGCTCATAAGGAGTCTTCTTAGAAATAGGTCTAATCAAGACCCTATTTATAACATGACATGCCGTATTAACGGCTTCCACCCAAAAATATTGGGGGAGCTTATATTGGTTTAACATAACCCGGGCCATATCGCCAAGGGTTCTATTCTTTCTCTCCACAACATTTTGTTGAGGAGTTCGTGGACAAGCAAAATCATGTCCAAAATCATTCTTTTCACAAAATCTTTTGAAATCGGTATTGTCAAATTCTCCTCCATGATCACTTCTAATTTTGTTAATAGAAAAGCCTTTCTCATTCTGAACACGTTTACAAAAAGCAACAAATTCACGAAAAGTATCACTTTTGTAAGCAAGAAAAATAACCCAAGTAAATCTCGAAAAATCATCAACCAAAACAAAAGCATAAAGCTTGCCTCCAAGGCTAGCAACTCTATTAGGACCAAAAAGATCCATATGAATAAGTTGAAGAGGTCTAGAAGTACTCACAGAGTTGATTGATTTGAAGGATGACTTTGTTAACTTACTCTTCTCGCATTCTTCACACACCATATCCTTTTTGAACGGGATACTTGGGAGTCCTCTTACGAGCTTCTTGGTAGCAAGACGAGAGATGGTATCCATGTTGGCGTGTCCGAGTCTCATGTGCCAAAGCCAACTCTCATCGTTCTTAGCAACTAAGCACCTGTCATTATTAGTGTCTTCAACAAGATATAAAACATAGATATTGTTTTCTCTAATGCCTTCATAAACAATAGATTCACTGGAGCTATCGGTAATGAAGCATTTGAGCTTAACAAACTTGATATCATAACCATTATCGGTAAGATGACTAATACTAAGAAGATTGTGTTTAAGATTAGTAACAAGACACACATTCTTAATACAAGGATAATGAGGGAAACCTATATTACCATTTCCTATAATGTGACCTTTAAGATTGTTACCAAAAGAGACGTGTCCTTCCTTCTTCATCGATAGCGTTGTAAATAATGAAGCATCCCCGGTCATGTGCCGTGAACAACCGCTATCGAGAATCCACTTGCTTCTAGCATGAGAAGGACTCTTCACCTACAACATAAGTTGAAGATGAACATTTTGGTACCCATGATCTTATGGGTCCTTGAGTGTTAGTCTTAGGAACCCACATGAAAACTTTCTTATCAACAAGTTTCCTTGTATGACAATAATTGGTCGTATGTCCAAGCAAGCCACAGTAATTGCAAATTATAGAAGATTTAGAAAAAGATATGTGAGAATCATGCATATGTGAATCTCTAGTGCGAGGAGCTCTAACATTAGTATTGTGATGATGATAATAAAAAGCATGATACGAAGTGTTTTTTTTGACAAAAGGTCCTTTCTTTGTGTTAGAAAAGGATTTGTGTGTAGTGTTCATGTAAGAAGTATGCCTAGCATTGTGATGAGTGTGGAGGTGTCTTGGAGCATGCATGTGAGTAGTGTTCTTATTACCTAATTTCTTACTCTGTATAAGAAGATCATTATACTTAATAGAAGTGTCATATTCTCTCCTATTAGCATCTTGAACTTTGTGCATAGCAAATTCATAAGAACTTCTCATGGATTGAATCTCATCATCCTTTTTCTTGATGGTGTCAAGAGATTCTTGAAACTTGAGTTGCAAAGACTCTATCTCATCCGTGTCAGAAGCAGGAGATTTTTCCTTTACATCAATAATGATGCTTGAGAGTCTTTCTACTTCAAGTTGAAGAGCATCAACCTCTTTTAGAGATTTCTTATATTTATTCCTAACACCTTTGTGCTCTTCATGTAATTCAAGGATAACTTTCTCCAAATCATCATAAGTAAGAGTATTTAGGGAGAGATCATCAAGTACCTCATCGGTTGCCATGAGACAAACGTTGGCATTGTGTTTGCACTCTTTGTCGTTGTCGGAGTCGCTTGCGTCACTCTCACACCAAATGCTTGTGTTGGCGAATTTCCTGGAGGACGAGCTTCCCTTGCTAGGCTTCTCGTACTTGCTTGAGTCTTTTCTTATCATCGGACAGTCCCTCTTGATGTGTCCGGGTCTTCTGCATTGATAACATGTCGGGTCTTCCTCATTGTCCCGTCTGAAGCGGTAGACTTTGTTAAATTTGATGAACTTCCGGAAGTGCTTAGCTGTAAGAGCTATTTCTTCATCGTCGTCCGACTCATTGTCGTCGGAGCTATCCTTGGAGTAGGACTTTGTAGCTTTGAGAGCAAGAGATTTCTCCTTCTCTTTGGTCTTCTCTTTTTCCTTCTCTTGTATGGAGGATTCCTCTTGATCCTTCATATCGAGTTCATGAGTCATTAGCTTACCCATGAGGGTCTTAAGGTTCATGACTGTCAGGTCGTTCCCCTCAATGATTGCGGTAGCTTTAGGACTCCAAACTTTTGTCAATCCTCTAAGAATTTTTCTGATCTTTTCATTAGCAGGATATTACTTACCAAGAGAAGAGAGAGGATTAATAATATCACCAAAACGAGTAAACATGCAAGTAATAGATTCATCGTGCTTCATCTTAAAGGACTCATATTCTTGCGTGAGTCTACTAATCTTGGATTCCTTCACTTGTGAAGTACCCTCGTGTGTGACTTTAAGTAACTTCCAAATTTCATTGGAAGTCTTGCAAGTAGAGATTCGGTTGAATTCACTACTGTCGAGAGCACAATAAAGAGCGTTCATAGCCTTGGCATCTCGACTCGCAAGCTTCTTGGTGTTTTCAGTAAGTGTGTCCCTAAGGGTATCAGAAGCAATATCCTCAATAACTCTGGAAGGAGTAGGAAGACCATTTATCACACAATCCCATAAATCGAAATCTATGGACTTAAGATAAATGCTCATCATAATCTTCCAGTAGTTATAGTTGGTTCCATCAAATAGGGGAGGCCTATTTGTGGAGTGTCCTTCATTGTGGAAGGTGTTGATACTAGGGTTAGTGGCCATGGATCACTCAAAGGGTGTAAATCCAAATCAAGAGAACAAAGCTCTGATACCAATTGTAGAACCCTAGAGGGGGGTGAATAGGAAAATAAAAAATAACTAGAGCAACAGAAGCAATATATGACAAATAAAAGTAAAGAGTAGGAAGATAAAACACAAGATGTATCCTGGTATCCTCGCTTGAGGCAATCCAGTCCCGGAACTCTCTTCGGCTTAAATCCACTATATAATCAAATAGTACACACGAGTTTGGATCCGAAGAACTCGCCAACTTCAACACGAGTTTGGATCCGAAGACTCGCCAACTTCAACACACGAGTTTTCTTACGAAGGCTCGCCAACTTCAAACAAATGAGAAGAGAACTTGTTGATCTTCTAACACGTGAAGATCGAAAATTACAACTCTTTAAATACTCTAGCACTTTGGGAGAGGATGACAATTAAAAGCTTGGTAGAGTATTAATGGTGGAGCTCTTGGTTGTTTGGAAAATTTATGGCAAGAGTTGGTGAGAGCCTCATGAGAGAGAGCTTTCATTTATAGAGAAACCAAGAGTGGGTGGCATTTAATGCTCTGGATATAGGCAAACCGGCATGCCGTCGGTATGCAGCGGCATACCGTCGGTATACCGGTCAAATAGTAACGGTCATATTAATAACCGTTTGAGAGCATTAAATGCGGCCATTAATGCTAGTCAGAGCAATTCAAAAATCAAATTTATGAAACCCGGTATACCGTCGGTATGCCGCGGCATGCCGTCGGTATACCGACGTTTTGTCATAGAACGATTTCAGGCAAACAAAACGGTATATCGCCGGTATGCCGGAGCATACCGTCGGTATGCCGACGTTTTATCACAGAACGTTTTGTGGTCCACAAAACGGTATACCGCCGGTATGCCGACAATTTTTCACAGCAAGTTTATGGGTGATAAAAACGGTATACCGCCGGTATGCCGGAGCATACCGTCGGTATGCCGACTGTTTATCACAACAACTTTGTGGACGATAAAAACGGTATACCACCGGTATGCCGGAGCATGCCGCAGGTATGCCGCTCTGTAAGTAATTGATTATTGACTTGTGCTTTTACTTGTCATCCGTTCTTAAGTGTTTACAGATATACCTAGACTTTGTACAGACACGAAGACTCTAAGCAGGAGGAAGCTGTCTTATGCAAGGAGCGCCGGTATCTGCTTCAGTCTTCGATGCAAATGATGGTAGCACTTGAACGGAAAGACTTTATGTAGTAGAGCTTCTGAGAAGATATGAATCTGAAGACGCAGAAAACTAAACTATGAAGATGTTGTTAATATATCAAAATAAAATGTGCCAACACTAGCAAGTATGAAACGATCAGAGAATGTACTCGTCTGATATCCTGAATGTCCGATGAGAATAGATGCCCAAATCAGAGTAACTGAGTCCTATTTAGAGCAACACAGGTCACAATGTATACAAAGGGGTTATAAATAAAGTGTACAATGCATTCTATATGATTCTAGATCAATCTGGGCCAAAGTCAACTCTGGTCAACTCTAAAGTCAAACTAGGTCAATCTGGGCCAAAGTCAACTCTTGGTTAACTCTGGTCAACTCTAAAGTCAAACTAGGTCAACTAGTCAACATAGTCTAAATCTAGTCAAATCTAGTCTAGGTTGGTCAACAATGGTCAAACTAGCTAGGTTAGTCAATTCTAGGTCTAAACCAAGTCAAAGCCTATGCAAATCAAGTATCCAAGTAAACCATATAGCTAACTAACACAGCCTAATCACATAGCACATAGCTAACATATTGCACATCATGAATGTGCTAAACTTACCATATTACACATAGCACATAGCTGGATCCATGGATCTCGGGTCAGTCGCTCCTGGAGATGCTGGGTCCCCAGAGGGACGGCGTGGCCTACAGAGGTCTGACTTGTAGGCACATCATCCGTGGTGGGGTCTGGAGGCCAGAGGAGTATCGTTTCACTGCTCCGTTAGGTGAGGAGATCAGACAGGTGCAGATCACCCTACGGCACTGTCTGATGTTTGGATTTGGGCCCCTCCCGGCCGCTCGGAGGGTGCAGGGGAGTTCCGATTTAGCAGCTGCTATGACCTTGTCCGCCCACACTTCGATGATATTGAGGAATACGACTTTGTCTGGGGGAAGGGGCTTGCCAGGAAGATGCAACTGTCTGCATACAAACTGGTGCTGGGCCGGTTGCTTACTAGGGACAGACTGCTTCGGTTCGGGGTTTCTGTCCCTGACCCTAAGTGTGTTTTGTGTGAGACAGAGACTGAGTCCATTGGGCATCTGTTCTTTCAGTGCCATGTGGCGTGGAGCATCTGGGCAGAGCAGAGCCGGAGACACTTGGGAGGGGTTGGAAGGGAGCGTGACTTCAGAGAAATCCTTAAGTGGATTGGGGATTGCAGGGGCAAGGAGCAGAGCTGGGCCAGGCGTGCTAGGTTGAGACTTGCTGCATCAGTTTGGCATGTCTGGCGGGAGAGGAACCGGCGCATCTACGAGGGACTGTCCACCCCACTGGGGGGCATCCTCTATAACATTGAGTCGGATGTACTAGTAATGTCCCCCTGAGATGGGATTGTATCTCTATGTTGTAACCTATTGCGTTGATGGAATAAAATTTACCCTTTTTCCAAAATATATATATATATATATATATATATATATATATATATATAAAGAAGGAAAGGGTATCAACTCCAGTGTGTGTGTGCACTGGTGTTAGAGGAAGCATGCTACTAGTGACAGTGGACAGTTACATAACATACAAAACCAAATTAAACCAAAACTAAAACAAGCAACATATATATATATATATATATATATATATATATAGAGAGAGAGAGAGAGAGAGAGAGATATAGATAGATAGGTGATAGTGTGAAGGTGTGTGTTTGTCTCAGTTTGTTAACAGTCAACATGTAGTTCGAAATCAATTTTCAGTTTCATTACCTCAATCTCAGTTTTCAATATAAACAATGAACATCTATATACAAACTCAGATTTAACTACTCAATCCATTCTCAGTTATCATGTACAGTAACATATATATCAAAGCCCCAAACTTAGGTTTAAACATAATCCCAGTTTTCGTTTAAAAACCCAATTTCGAAATCAAAATGAATCCATTTGTTTCAGAAAAACTCAAACTCAGCATACCAACCTGGAAACAACATATCCCCAGGTCGAGATCTCAGGTTTTCTATATTAAACCAAAAACCCTGTTTTCGAACAAGGTTCAATTTCTCAGTAATTTAACAGTTTACATTTAAACTCAGTTACTCACAGTTTTGAATCCCAATCTCAGGTAACAGTATACTTAGTTAACATATATCAACAACCAAATCAACTCATGCTCGGTTTATATATCAAGGCAAACTCAGTTTTGTATATTTAAAGTACCAACTCAGTTAACATGTTATCAAATCAAAACTCAATCCCAATGTTCCAGTTGACAGTTAACATATATGTAAACTCAAACATCAACTCAGTTTGAGTGTTAAAACTAAGTTTTGAATGTTAGACCCTAATCTCAGGTTTCAGTCAAGCATGCCAAACTCAGTTTTAATGTTTACAATATCTTTACAACTCAAAATTATGTAAACTTAGTTAACATATTAGATCCAACTCAGTTTAACATAGGACCTAATTCTCAGGTTTGTATCAAGCAAACCCAAACAATCTACATACAGCGAACAAACCACAAAACCAACTTAAATTCCAGGTTTCGAGCAAACCCCCAAATCTCAGGTTTGTGAACTTAGTTCACAGTTTTACATGTTTAAACTGTTAACATACAAATTCAGTGTCAGTAAAGAGAAACCCGACCAAATAGCATAGGAAAAACCCAAAACATTTTAGTAAAAACGTGTACAGTGGTGTCCCACATGTGTGTGCACATGTGGAGGGTGTCCATGTGTCCATACAATGGACGCAAAGTGTCCAAACAGGGAAATTACAAAGTATCAGTAAACATGTATAACAGTGACCTCGTGCGGCGCGTTTGAGCCCTCGTGGACACGCCACACGCCACGTGGAGCCTTGTGCTCGTGTCCACACCTAGCCCAGGTGTAGGGCTAGGGATTCGAGTCCCTGACACGTCACCACGACGTGTCTAGAAGAGACACGAAGCCCGTGTCAGAAGCCACTGTTCGCGTGGGTGCAGACATTGTAAGTTCAGTACAGGCTCGTTTTCGTGTTCGACACGACACGAGGTGTCGTGAAACTCGAGGGGGGTCCGGACAGTGATGGCCCCCACCTCTGTGCCAAGTGGCACATGTCCACGTGGCCTAGATGGTGGGAAACAGTAGGTGGTAGCAGGATACGTGTGCGAGGCATCGTGCTGTGGTTCGTGTCCAGATTTGGACACGGACACGTGTCCAATCATGTTCATAGTTACAGTTTTGAAATCCCCATATATAGGGCTACACAAATATGTAATTAGTTTTGCAATTTAATGAAATTCATTTCTATGTGACATTTCACCAAACACTTTCAATAGCACACCGATACGTGTCCGATACGAATACCTAATGGATTCCAAATCCTGCCAAACTTGATCTACGGGTCCTTGGTACCTAGATGTATGCATCTATGAAGAGAAAACATGAATTTGAATGAGTTTGATGGGTTTTATCTATTAAGAGTGAATCTCAATGAAAAGGTCTAAGGAAGAGGGTTCTTCTCCAACTTGCAATGGTCCCAAGCCTCTAAATCCTTGCTAGCTAGTTCCCAACAGTCTCTACTACTGTAGGGAAGTCCAATGCAATTGATTTGATCCAATTTGGAGGAGATTTGAGGAATTGTTGATGATTTGGGGAAGAACAGTATTAGGGTTTGTTGTAGGAATGAAAAAGAGGCAAGAATGAATATGAGATGTTATATAGAGGGGTGGAGATGCTTGATGGCTGTTGGAATGAGCTAGGGTTAGGGTTTCAAGCGAGGTTGGGTCATGGGCTTCGCTCTACAAGCAATTTCTAGGTCTCAAGTTAAAGGCCCAAGTGAAATATCTAGTTCTTAACAAATATCTAATCTAACAAATATCTAGATATTATTCTAACTTAGCCATTAAGTTTGTAACCCTCTAACTAAGCCTCTATGATCATGGCTAACATCTAGGTTAGGTCAAAACTAGGTCAAGGCTTAACAAGTAGATTAGCACAATATTTAATTACTTAAAAATTCATTTTCACTAAAAAGTCAAAAATGACCAAAATACCCTTAGGCTAAAAAGTAGTAATTTGCAATACTAATCACATGATTATGAAGAACAGTTTGGCAACTCTAGAGGGGGGGTGAATAGAGTATATATGTATAATGACCAATTAAAAATTAACTCTTTCACTAACAATGAATAATCAGAGTAAAATGCGGAATGTAAATGAAAGACAAGAGAGCATACGCAAACACAGCAATTTTAACCTGGTTTCCCTCGTGGAGGACTAGTCCAGGCCTGAGAACTCTAGCTCAGGATTAAATCCACTATTTGTGAAATAGTAGCTTACAACCCGTGCCTTTACTTCAGAAGAGCACGTCAACTTCTTACAGAGAATCGCAGTGGCGATTTGCTTGAAATTGTCCAAGCGATTTCTTCACTCTTGCACAAGAATCCTAAATGAGAGATGCTGAGCACTCGAGACTTAGGAGGCTTGTGGCTAGTAGATGAGAAGGGTATGGCTTATAGAGCTTGTAGGAGAGAAGAGAAGAGAAGATTGAGTGATTCAAAATGAGAGAATTCATGCCCTATTTATACTGATTTTAGGGACAGAATTCGGCCAGAATTCGGGTAAGGAAATTCAAAAATTTGGCCGTTGGACAGCTAGCAAACAGCTAACCCTAAAATTAGGGTTCCTGATTTCTAGGGGACAGAGTTCGGCCCGAACTCTGTGTGGAGGCAGAGTTCGGCCCGAACTCTGTCTCCAGAGCACAGAATGGTCCTAAGAGGGACTTGTGGGCAATTTGGTTTTGGTGGAGCTTGGGATTTTGGGTAGGCTTGTAGACTAAGTTCCAAGAGCTCAGCATAACTCAGAGTACATAAATCTAGACTCAATGAAATCATAAAATACAGACTCCAGAACACACTGAGAGCTGAAGACTGAGCTGTCATCTGTCTTGAACTGAATGCAGTCGTCGTGTGTCGTATTGAATTAATACAAGTATTATTTGGTCAATGTAGTCAATATTTGGTTGACTGTGACTTTGTGTCAACAATCTCCCCCATATTGATAATTGACAAAATAATATATGTATATTTCAATATTCATACCTGGACACAGTTGATTGTAATATAGCTCCATAGCTCCCCCATAAACGATGCCTGAGCTAAGCGAAAATAGCTCCCCCATAAATCATGAGCGGTGTCGAGCTAGAAACTATAGCTCTCCTCCGTACAAAATGCATAGTACCTGTGATCTGATAGATAATATTTTCCAGAGCAAGAAGCACAGATATACACAGATATACGAATGCATAGAACCAGTAATAGTTTCCCAAAACAAAAATATACATATGTTTTCTCCCCCTTTTGGCAGTTAGCAATATAAGAAGCAATGAATAGTAATGCAACCACACTAAGAGAAGAAACAGTATAATTTTAAGCAAAATAAGCACTGACAGAGAATGATAATAAAGATAGATAATGTCATTCACCAAACCAAGTGGCCAACTCATAAACAGAGTACATAAAACCAGCTACATAAATCCATGATAAACTAAATAACTGAAAGCAAAAGTAACTAAGATCATCAGCAGTAGCAGCAGCAGCAGATAGTAGCCAATCTCCATCATGGAGCACGAGAAGGTCCTGGAACATCTGATGGACCAGGGAAAGATCCAACGAAAAGGTCCTGGAACATCTGAAGATCCACAAAAGTATCATCTGGATCCATATACTGCATGACCCACGGATCATCAATGCGATAACCCGCGTGCGCTGGATCCCGCTCAATAGGCACATGCAGATCAGGATGACGAGCAAGTGAATACCGCATATCATGCAGAGAGTTCCCAAGGGCACTAATCTGCAGAGTGGTACGGTAATCATGCTTCGTCCAGCGATCATCCTCAATAGCAAAACGATCGCGAAGCATAGTCTGAAGTGAATCCAAAGTGGCAGGAGGTGCAGTCTGACCGAGTGAAGGGGCGTCAGGCTCCTCATCAGCAGACAAATCAGTAGCAGCAACAGGCTGAAGGAGTCGTGCCGGAGATAAAAAGGTAGGTGCCGGCAGAAACGGACAGGCATCAAGTGGTATATGAAAAGCACGAAAGATCATAGGAAGATACAGAGGATAAACCAAAGCTCGTGGTTTCCTCCTACAGCGAATCATCCAGTCCATCATAGTACGTGGAAGATTGAAATGAATTCCAAAGTGAAGATGATAAAGAGCAGAAATTTCAAGATAAGTGATTTCATCAGGGGAACCGATCTTGGGTAGAATGGTGTTAGAAATGATCCAATGAAGATCAGAAAAATATGGGTTGAGATATTTTGTCATGAGCTTTCGAGGACGTGTGTAAGGAGTGCACAGATCGTCCTTAAAGCTTTCAAGAGAAAGTCCGTTGGGAAAATGGAACGAGCGAGCATCAACAAGCCTTTCCCAAGAACTTGGCTCAAGAAGATCAAGATATTCTGCTAATTCAAAGTCATCAAACGAGATATCGATACCAGCAACTCGTGAATAAATACGAAGATCATCAAAGGTTAAGTTGCAGTAGAACATTTGAATGGCATGACGATAAATAGCAGAAGATGTAGTGATTAGTTCATCAATATAAAGGTCATGGAATAAAGAATCATATTGAGAGAATATTGAAAAATTGATAGGATGTCCTGTGAATACCTGACGATTCCGAAAGTCACTAAACCAGTTGTTTGATGCATCAAGTGAGACAAAAAGTCTATTGTCATAAGTGGAAGGATGTAGAGGATGAGGTGGATTGAACAAAGGGTGAGGTGGTTGAGGTAGTTCAATGATTTGTTCAATTGATGGAGAAGAATCTGAAGAGGAAATACTCTCAATTCGAATCCTCTTCCCACGATTGAACAAGCAAGGAGCCATTTAAAAGATTTTAACTAGAAGATAGAAAATATGAATGATACCTCAAACAGGTAAAGAACAATGGAGGAGAATGGAGAGGAGACACCTTTTTGTTGATTTGAGAAGCAATGGGGTACTCTGGATCAAAAACTAGGGTTAGGGTTTTAAGGAAAGAGTGTGTATAGGTGAGAAAAGGTGGTAATAGTGAAGGAGAGAGGTAGAATCCCGACATAAAGTAGGGTTTTGTCTTATGGTCGGGTGAAATATTGACCATAGGATTAGAAAAGATCCAACGGTGGAGCCAGATCCCGATTCTGGAACCTAGGTACCGAACTCGGCCCGAACTCTGATAGGGGCAGAGTTCGGCCCGAGTTCTGGTTCAATAGTCCAGAACTGAAAATAGGCAAAAGTCAGGAAGAAAATGTTTAATAAATAAACAAAATGATAGTCGGGGAAAACAAAGAGTGTTGAATGCAAATAAGAGGTATACAGAAAGTAGAATGAACTTTTAGAAAATGTCAATTAGGCAATATTAAATCGAAACAAGCCATATAATAAATAAGGACATATACTGCAGTTCAATAGTCCAAATTTGCCATGGGTTAGCTGCAGGGGCCGGATCCCAGCTAGCGGTAGTCCTGAAGACTAGTGCACCGTGTCGCTTAGGCTTTTACGCCTTGTTGTCAGAAGGGCCCTTTCGGCTTGTACCCATACCAAATTCTTCGTAAAGGAATCACAATATACTCGATATTTACGCAGGTGAGTTTCAATTTATGACTGCTTCATCTAAGATTCCAAGTTCACGACAAAGAAAATTAAAGCGCTCTTCGGATAGTGGCTTAGTAAAGAAATCTGCTAGCTGATGATCAGTGTCAATAAATTCTAAGTTAATCGTGCCATTTTGCTGATGATCACGCAAAAAGTGGTGTCTGATCTCAATGTGTTTAGTGCGTGAGTGACAGACAGGGTTCTTAGTCAAATTTATGGCACTAGTATTGTCACAGAATATAGGAATATGCATGAAAGATAACTTATAGTCTTCAAGGGTTTGCTTCATCCACAGAATCTGTGCACAACAACGCCCAGCTGCTATATATTCAGCTTCTGTTGTGGATAGTGCGACAGAGTTCTGCTTCTTGCTAAACCATGAGACTAGAGCCTTTCCTAACAAATGACACGTGCCGCTCGTACTTTTACGGTCGACCTTGCATCCAGCAAAGTCAGCATCAGAGTAACCGATGAGGTCAAATGATGTTGACTTGGGATACCATAGGCCCACTGTAACCGTACCCTTAAGGTATCGAAAGATACGCTTAACCGCAGTCATGTGAGATTCCTTAGGATTTGCTTGATATCTAGCACATAGGCAAACACTAAACATGATATCGGGGCGACTAGCAGTTAAATAAAGTAAGCTGCCTATCATACCTCGATACTTACGTTGATCAACAGGTTTGCCGCTCTCATCTGGTTCGAGTTTGGTTGAAGTAGCCATTGGCGTGCTAATTGGTTTGACGTTGTCAAGGTCGAACTTCTTCAGCATGTCCTTGGTATACTTCGATTGACAGATGAAAGTTCCATTTGTCAGTTGCTTTACTTGCAGGCCAAGAAAGTAGTTGAGCTCTCCCATCATGCTCATCTCAAATTCTGTCTGCATACACTTGGCAAATTCTTGACAAAGAGTTTCATCAGTAGATCCAAAAAATAATATCATCAACATAAATTTGAATTAATAGAATGGTGTCTTTGAAAGATTTGATAAACAGTGTAGTGTCAATTTTCCCTTTAGAAAAACCTTTCTCAAGCAGGAAGCTGCTTAGCCTTTCATACCAAGCTCTGGGAGCTTGTTTAAGGCCATAAAAGCGCTTTCTTTAGCTTGAACACGTGGTCGGGAAATTTGTGATTTTCAAAGCCAGGGGGTTGTTTGACATAAACTTCCTCCTTAATAAAGCCATTCAAGAAAGCACTTTTAACATCCATTTGAAATAATTTAAAGTTCTGATGATTGGCAAAAGCACAAAGCATCCGAATGGATTCTAGTCTAGCAACAGGAGCATATGTCTCATCGTAGTCGATACCTTCCTCTTGGTTGTATCCTTGAGCTACTAGACGAGCTTTGTTACGTGTGACTGAACCATCTTCATTTACTTTGTTTCTAAACACCCATTTGGTACCAATTATTGAGTGATTAGCCGGTTTAGGAACTAGTTCCCATACTTGGCTTCTCTCAAATTGGTTGAGTTCTTCTTGCATAGCAGAGATCCAAAATTCATCAGTAAAAGCTTCAGAAATGTTTTTAGGCTCTACTTGTGAAATGAAGGCAGTGCTAGCAACAGAGTCTCTTAATGATGATCTAGTAGTAACTCCACGTGAAACTTCACCTATGACTAAATTTTCTGGATGAGAAGGTTTGAATGAGAATTTCTTAGGCAAACCCTCCAGAGAATTAGTTTCAGTTGAAGTATTCATTGGAGTAGAGGAAGTTGATGGCACAACATCATCATCAAGAGTACTTACTGCACTGTTATCTTCATCAAAAGTCACATTAGTTGACTCCTCCACAATAAGTGAACGTTTATTGAAAACTCTATATCCCTTACTTTTGGCAGCATAACCAAGAAAGATACCATCGTCAGCTTTGGCATCAAATTTGCCTAAGTTGTCTTTGGTGTTAAGGATAAAACATCTGCAGCCAAAAACTCTGAAATAAGAAACATTTGGGGTTCTCCCAAACCAAAGCTCATAGGGTGTTTTCTTCGAAATGGGACGAATAAGCACCCTATTCAAAATGTGGCATGCTGTACTTACAGCCTCTGCCCAAAAATATTTCGGAAGAGAAAATTTATTCAACATGACTCTAGCCATATCGCCAAGAGTCCTATTCTTCCGCTCCACAACACCATTTTGTTGAGGAGTTCTAGGACAAGAAAATTCATGATCAAAACCATTTGCATTACAAAAACTTTCAAAATCTGAATTTACGAATTCGCCTCCATGATCACTTCGGATTCGAGTAATCATGTAGCCTTTTTCGTTTTGAACTTTATTTACAAAAACTTTGAAAACAGAGATAGCATCGCTCTTATTAGCGAGAAAGAAAACCCAAATAAATCTCGAAAAATCATCAACAATAACAAAAGCATATAGTTTGCCACCAAGGCTAGCTATTCTACTAGGACCAAATAAATCCATATGGAGTAATTGCAAGGGTCTAGTAGTACTTACAGAGTTGATGGAATGAAATGAGGATTTAGTTGCCTTGTTTAGTTCACATTCGGCACATACCGTGTCCTTTTTGAATGTGATGTCAGGCAATCCTCTCACTAGCTTCTTGGTAGAAAGCCTGGATATAGCATCCATGTTGGCATGACCGAGACGCTGGTGCCAAAGTAGTCGTTCGTCTTTGTGGGCATATAAACATCTACCTGCATTGTTAGTATTTATAGAGAGATAGAAAATATATATATTGTCCTCTCTTTTCCCTTCAAAAGCAATGTCTCCTGTTGACCTATCGTAGATGTAGCAACAGTTTTGTCCAAAGTTAATATCATATCCATGATCAGCAAGATGGCTAATGCTGAGCAGGTTATGCTTTAACTCGGTCACTAGGCAGACATCCTTTATAACAGGAGAAGGAGGATGACCAATGATACCGTTACCTATTATGTGCCCTTTGAGATTGTTACCGAAGGATACGTATCCTTCTCTTTTCATCGATAGTGATGCAAAAAGATTTGCGTCTCCCGTCATATGTCGCGAGCATCCACTATCGAGAATCCACTTACTCTCAGTTGAGGAGGAAAGGTCCACCTACATCAAGAGTAGATGTGACCTTTGGTACCCATTTTCTCGAGGGTCCTGAAAAGTTAGTTTTTGGAAACCAAGCATATATTTTCTTGTCTACCAGTCTTCTAATTCTACACTGTGGTGAGATGTGTCCATGTTTTCCACAGTAAGTACAGATGGCTTTTTTATTTATACTGGGAGCATGAGAATGATATCTATGAGCAACAGGATGAGAATGATTTGGAGAGTTAGCATGGTAATGATGACTATGCTTAGAGTGAGTTACATGATGATTATGTCTGTGTGTCATAGCATGATGATATTGACTGTGAGGAGTGGCATGCTGAAATTGTCTATATGGCATAGTGTGATGTTGTGACATGATATGATGATTTTGCTTATGTGGCATAACATGATGATTTTGTCTACGTGGCATGGCATGTTGATGAGGTATGGTATGATGACTTTGTCTATGTGTTGAGTGATATTGGTTGTGTCTTTGTGCAATATGATGAGTATGGAGAGTATTTTTACGTGCATGCGGTTTGTGAAAGTTTGTGTATATAAATGCATGGTTATGTGCTGTATGAGGGTGATGTGGTTGACTAGCATGAGTGGTGTTGTGCTCATGTGATTGGGTTTGAGGTTTAGCAACCTGTTTTCCCAATTTGATTTCTAATCTTTTAGAAACAGCTTGTAATTCATCAACCTTAATATTTAAGCCATAAATCTTAGTCATAGAAATCTTGTGTCTACTCTTTTCTTCAGCAAGCAATGTGTTGAGAGTAGTGATGTCTTGAGTTTGTTGCTCAATGCGTGCTTCAGCATCATGTAAGCTTAATTTAAGCTTGGATACTTCATCAGTGTCATTTGTGGGAGATGTGTTTCTAACATTATTAAGAAGCAAGGAAATTCTTTGTATCTCATCTTCTAGACTTTTGATTTTGTCCTTGGCATGCTTGTATTTACCGATAACCTTTTTGTGATCATCAAGTAAATCGGTGAAAGCATCGCCAAGTTCATCAAAAGAGAAGTCATCTAAAGTTTCGTTTGATACCTTGGTGGAATTTGCCATGAGGCAAACATTTGCTTTGTCTTGAGGAGAGTTCTTTTCTTCCTCGGAGTCACTTGCTTCGCTTTCATGCCAGATGCTTGTGTTGGCATATCTTTTTGATGAGTTCTTCTTGTAGGGCTTTTCATACCGGTTGCTCTTCTTTAAGAGCGGACAGTCTCTTCTGACGTGTCCAGTCTTTTTGCAACCATAGCAAGTTGGCTCTTCTTCATCGTCTTCTTGTGGTTCCTTCTTTCTTTGATTGAAGCGAAGGAATTTCTTGAAGTTACGTACCATGAGAGCTTGGTCTTCATCATCTGAGATATCGTCTTCAGTCTCATCGTGATCAACCTTTCGTCGATGGACTTTGAGTGCTATCTCCCTGGTCTTCGGAGCAGGCTCTTCGAAGTCCTTGAGGTCAAGCTCGTGAGTCATGAGCTTGCCCATCAAAGTCTCCATAGACATACTTGTGAGATCATTTCCTTCTATGATGGCTGTCACCTTAGGGTTCCAAATCTTTGGTAACCCTCTGAGTAGCTTGCGGATCTTCTCATGGTTTGAGTACTGCTTACCAAGCGAGGATAACGGGTTGATGATGTCGAGGAATCTTGTAAACATTTGAGTGATCGTCTCATTTGGCTTCATCTTAAAGGCTTCGTACTCTTGAGTGAGACGGCTTATCTTTGATTCCTTGACTTGAGTGGTTCCTTCATGCGTCACTTCCAGAAGTCTCCATACTTCATGAGCAGTGGTGCATGTAGAGACCCTGTTAAACTCGTTCCTGTCTATAGCACAGAATAAAGCATTAATAGCCCTAGCATCTAGACTTGCCTGTTTCTTCTCCTCGACAGAATATTTGTCGTGTGGCTTCTCAATGAGGTCACCATCGACAACTATTCTGGCGGGCTTTTTGTAACCGTCAGTTACGACAGTCCACAGGTCAAAGTCTAGAGACTTCAGATAAAAACTCATCCTTGTTTTCCAATATGTGTAGTTAGTCCCATCAAATAGGGGAGGCCTATGAGTGGACTGACCTTCACCATGATTGGAGATCAAGGATTGTGTGGTTGCCATGGATCAGCTCTTAGGATGTTAGTCCTTATAAAGAGAACAGTGCTCTGATACCAATTGAAGAACAGTTTGGCAACTCTAGAGGGGGGGTGAATAGAGTATATATGTATAATGACCAATTAAAAATTAACTCTTTCACTAACAATGAATAATCAGAGTAAAATGCGGAATGTAAATGAAAGACAAGAGAGCATACGCAAACACAGCAATTTTAACCTGGTTTCCCTCGTGGAGGACTAGTCCAGGCCTGAGAACTCTAGCTCAGGATTAAATCCACTATTTGTGAAATAGTAGCTTACAACCCGTGCCTTTACTTCAGAAGAGCACGTCAACTTCTTACAGAGAATCGCAGTGGCGATTTGCTTGGAATTGTCCAAGCGATTTCTTCACTCTTGCACAAGAATCCTAAATGAGAGATGCTGAGCACTCGAGACTTAGGAGGCTTGTGGCTAGTAGATGAGAAGGGTATGGCTTATAGAGCTTGTAGGAGAGAAGAGAAGAGAAGATTGAGTGATTCAAAATGAGAGAATTCATGCCCTATTTATACTGATTTTAGGGACAGAATTCGGCCAGAATTCGGGTAAGGAAATTCAAAAATTTGGCCGTTGGACAGCTAGCAAACAGCTAACCCTAAAATTAGGGTTCCTGATTTCTAGGGGACAGAGTTCGGCCCGAACTCTGTGTGGAGGCAGAGTTCGGCCCGAACTCTGTCTCCAGAGCACAGAATGGTCCTAAGAGGGACTTGTGGGCAATTTGGTTTTGGTGGAGCTTGGGATTTTGGGTAGGCTTGTAGACTAAGTTCCAAGAGCTCAGCATAACTCAGAGTACATAAATCTAGACTCAATGAAATCATAAAATACAGACTCCAGAACACACTGAGAGCTGAAGACTGAGCTGTCATCTGTCTTGAACTGAATGCAGTCGTCGTGTGTCGTATTGAATTAATACAAGTATTATTTGGTCAATGTAGTCAATATTTGGTTGACTGTGACTTTGTGTCAACAGATTAGGCCCCCATGGTCATGGTTAGTCTCTAGGCCAAGTAATTTTAGGGTTTCACTCAAGGTTGTAAAAGGCGCTAGGCGGTAGGCGGGCGGCCACCTACCGCCTAGCGCCTAGGCCACCTAGGCGGGGCCTAGGCGGCCTTCTAATATTAGGCGGTCACCGCAAAAAAACATAGGAATTAAAATATGCTAAAATGAAAATTATACTCCAAATTTAAAGTTTCTCATAATAAGTAAACAAAGTCAAATTCATAGTTCAAGACAACATAGACAAGACTACAAGTTCAAACATAATTCAAGTAGCTAACAATATTATAGCAACAAAATAAGAATATCTCCTCTCTTTCTTCTAAGTGTCCGTCGGCATGGATCCCACTTCTTCATTTTCATAATCAACAAAAGCCATAGAAGGACCATCAGATTCACACTCAATGTCCTCATCTCCTTCATCTTCGGTTTCTGATTCAACTTGTTCTGGTACGACATTTCTGCTACTTCTTCTAGGTTGTAAGTAGTCGTCCGCACCCGATGCTTGTCCAACCATTGCCCAAGTAAGTCCCTCATGTGGTCCACTATCATCTTCATCATCATCTCCACCCTCTACAACCCATCCTTGAGTATGGATTGGCTCACTAGAATGTAGTACATCATCTGTCACTTCTCTTTTCTTCTTGTTTATAAGTTTTGCATTAAATTGCACATAGACTAGATTGTTCAACCTTTCCACATCTAGCCTATTTCTCTTCTTTGTATGTATCTACATAAAAAAAATATAAACTACAAAGTTAGATATTGCAAGGAAAGATCTAGTTGTTAAAGAACTAATTATAATTATATTAAACTTACCCCTTCAAAGGTGCTCCAATTTCTCTCACATCCGAAAGAACTAGTTGTTAAAGCTAGAATTCTTTTTGCAATTTTCAACAAGTTGGGAGTACACCCTCCATAGTTTGACCACCAAACTAGTCACACCCGGTCTCACTATGTCACGTCTTTTTGTATATTTTTTCATCATAGCCAATGTCCTATGATGAGAATAAATGAACACTGTAAATGCCTTTACTTTGTCGATCACATCTCTGAACTTCGGAATTTTAGCAATCCCTTCAAGCATAAGATCTATTGTGTGAGTGGCACACGAGGTCCAGAAAATAGTAGGCCTCTTCTCCTTCAATAACTTGGCGGCCGCCATGTTGTTCGACGCATTATCCGTCACAACTTGAACTACACTTTTGGGCCCAATTTCTTCAATGCACTTGTCAACATAATGGAATATATATTCTCCAGTGTGTGCATCTATTGAAGCTTCTTGTGAAGAATGAAAACTTGTACCTTAAGCAAAAAATATATGAATTTAAGAATTTTACCATTAAACAAAAATATATGAATTTTACCATTAAGCAAAAAATATATGAAATTTACCATTAAGCAAAAAAAAAACATCATACCTTCAATACAATTGACGCACATGTTCATGATACTCCTCCTCTTACGGTCGGTCCAAGCGTCGGTCATAACTGAACAACCACTTTTAATCCATTCTTCTTCATGCTTCTTGAGTGACTCTTTAGTTTTCTCCATCTCTTTCTTCAAATGTGGTTCCCTCAACATATATTGGCTTGGCTTCCGATAACCTGGACCGAATTGACCAACCGCTTCAATAAACCGATCAAAACTATCAAGGGTAATAGCATGGAAATGTATGCCGGCTTCATACACCCACTTAGCCAAATATTGATGCACAACTTCCGTCTTTTCTTTAAATAATGCCTCATTCATATTTTGTTGTCTTAGCCTCTTTGCCAGATTTGCCCCAATATCGAGATTGATGGATGTAGCCCATTTGTCCATAGCTCCAAGAAAATGTGGTCTTTTTCTTGATCCCACAATTTCAATTTCTTCTTCTTCATCTTGATCTTCAATTTGTACCTCTTCCCTTATGCTTTTCTCTTGTTTTCTCTTCTCCTTCTTCTTGACTTTGCTAGCTTCAATAGCCACCTTGCATTTATCTTGATCTTCTTTCGTAGATCTCAGGCATGAAGCCACATTTCCCTTAATATGACCTATATGTTGTTTGATCCTATAAATCCCTCCAGAATAAATTTTGCCACATAATTTATATTTTAATTTGTCTAGATTTGTAGGATCAACGAATGCACCGTACTCCCATCCAATATCAGTAGAGGAACGTCGAAGCACCGATGAACTTGAAACGTTGACATTGTCAGAGGATGTCGTATTAGATCCACTTCCAGACATTTTTCTATTTCACGCAATAAAAATATGTTATATAAAATGAAAGCAAATAATATAAAATGCAAGCAATATAATTTGCAATTTAATTTGTCTAGACATTTTTCGGTTTCATAACTTTTAACATTCTTTATATATTTCTATTCATTATTTGTGCAGGAAAAAAAGGGGGGGGCGTCCAGCATGGAGAAAAAGAGAGAGAAAGAAAGAAACCAAAGAACTTCTATAAACCTCTAATTAGTGTCACGAGAAAGAGAAAGAGAGAGAGAGAGAAAAAGAAAGAAAGAAAATTGAGAAGGAGAAAGAAAGAAAGAAAAAAAAAAACAGCAACCCTAATATGCTGCTGCTGCTGCTCACCAAATTAGAGAAGAAGAAGAGAAGAGAAGAAGATTGAGAAGAATAGAGGTGAGAACCCTAACCTGTTCCTTCCCTCATGCTGCTTCTCCTTCTTCCTCTGCTGCTGCTTCCTTTCTCTTGTTTCTTTTGCTGCTGCGGCTGATCTTTTTTTTTTTTTAAGCTGTTGTTTTCCTTCTTCTCCTCTGTTTTTGTGGTGAAGCCATTCGGGTTTCGGGTCAGGCGGATCCTCAACAGCACACAAAAAAAATTCAAAATAAATTTGTACCCGCCTAGGCGGCCGCCCACCTGCCACGACTACGTCCGCCTAGGCGGCCGCCCCACCGCCTCGAGCGCCTAGGCGGCCGCCTAGGCCCGCCTTTCTTCCAGGTCCGCCTAGGGACCGATTCCGGCCCAAAGTTGGGCGCCGCCGCGCCGCCCAGCGCCTAGGCGCCGTCTAATTGCGCCTTTTAGAATACTGGTTTCACTAGTTAAACATCAAAATCATAGTTCACCAATTTAAATAATATTTAATAATTAAATTCACCAAAAATCATTAACATGAGTTAAATCATATTATTTCATAATCAATTTTACAAAAGTTCAAAATTATCCTTATTTTAGAAAAGTGGTGATTACAAGTCTACCCCCTTCGTACTCGAAATTTAAGGAGGTCGTACTCCTCTTAAGGTCACGTCCCCAACAACCATAGTCTCAGAAACTTTATCTAAATTATACAATTTGAAAAAATAACATACAGGGTCATGGCAGGCAATATCAGTCTGATGTCTTATCTAGATATACTGGTCATACTAGATCAAAAGCAGTCATAAGGTATCAATTATACAGTCAGTAGTAGGGTGCATCAATTCATCAAAGACATGCTAAGGTCTAGGTCAAAACTCACCTCCAACTATGTCTGGTGACTGGAACTCCCTCCTGGAAGCAGGGCCTAAATTTTCAAAGCATTTCTCATGAATCATGCTCTTGTTAAAACTCTTCTTCCTTCTTTGTGATCTTATTCTCCCCTATCAACTTAATCATCCGAAATTTAAATTCCTATACCTTGTCCTAACTTGGATCCAAAATCTCTAAATCAAAGTTTATGAAATCCTCAAACTTGTTCAAATCACTGTCCTCGAAATTATTCGAAGCTAATACTTGTAGATGCTAAAAATTAAGCTGTGCCACCTATTAAAGTGTTCGATCATCAGATGGCGCTAAAACATTACATTGCGCCAAACAATCAAATAGCGCAGCATCAGGTTGCGCTGGAGTCAGGTTGCGCTGGAGTCAGGTTGCGCGAGCTCTACGTGACGCACTTCCTCGAGAAGCTGTAACGGCATCATTATTACCTGACAACTGACAGCACGGAGATTAAGCAAAATTCATTCGAATCCCGCACAACGCGACGCTCGAGAAGATTTTGTCAGCATGTAATTAATGCTGATAGCTGGTTCGCACAAGTCACTGTATGGCGCGAGGATTAATCAGTACAACACAGAAGACCTAGTCAAAGGCGCCAGTCGTTGAGTTGCGCCCATGCGCAGCCTGACAAGTTGGCGCCACTTGATCAATCCCCATTTTAAAACAGGGTGACGTAGCGCGCAAGCCACCAACTTCGCAGAGCGTGTCCACTACACTGCGTACGACCACGCGCATCTCAATCAAACGATGCTACGTGTCCACAACAGTTGGTGCAAACCGCTCACGCAGGTTGTTACATTGCGTCCACACGCAACCTGATGAAGCACGCGCAAGGTAATCAAACAGTGTTCAGGACAGAGTAACGTGGCGCACAAGCCATTAACTTTACAGGACGTGCCCACTACACTGCTCACGACCACGCGCATCTCAATCAAACGATGCCACGCGTCCACAACAGTTAGTGCAACCGTTTGCGCAAGTGAACAGGAGGCGCACAACCTGAAGTGCGCGCAACTCAGAATAACTGCTAAACAGTTATTTCAAGAACTCTATAAATAGAGTTTCAAATCAATCTCAAGGCATCAAGAACTATCATAATCTCTTGCTAAAGTGTTGTTGCATCCTCCAGAGGCTTGTGTCTTCGATATCACATCATCCAAGGGATAAAGTGATTGTCTTCTGATCAGATTCCTATAGTTGTACTTTTCCAGAAATTAATTGTACTATTGTATTCTTTTCTAAGTTTGTAATAAATTTTTTTGTTTTTGCAAACAAAATGGCGACTCTACTGGGGAAGACTTTCTCCTCCGAAGAGAAATTGACAACTCAATGTGATACCGCGTCAATCGGCAAGACGCAGAAGACCCTTGTCGTTCAAGTCGACCAGACAGCCTACGAGACCATGATCAATGCTGGGGGTGCCAAGTGCACTACCGTCGTTGTTAAGAGCAAGACGCGCTCTGTTTAGACTCATAAGTCCTCGACGGCACAATCTCCTGCCTCTGCACAACTTGCGCCCATCACTGCCTTGGCGCAATCTAAGGGAGACAGTCTTTTGGCTAATTCCTCCACTTCTCCAATTCTGAAATCGAATGAGACTTCGTCTCGACACACCGCTGTCCAAAGCAAGGGAAAGCGCCCTTTGGCCTTCTCTTCCCTGGCGCAACCTGCACCTGTTCTAGCTTCTGCGCAACTTGCGTCCATCACTGCTTTGGCGCAACCTAAGGGAAACAACCTTTTGGCTAACCCCTCTACTTCTCCGACTCTGAAATTGAAGGAGACTTCGTCTCGACACACTGCTGGACAAAACAAAGGAAAGCGCCCTTTGGCCTTTTCTTCTTCGGCGCAACTTGCGCATGTTGCTGTTCCGGCGCAACTTGCGCATGTTCATGCTCTGGCGCAACCTGCACGTACTTCTGCACTAACGCAACGTAAACAGAAGCACTGTTTAGTAACTCCCTCTTTGCCACCAAATCAGAAGTTTAGTGAGAAATCACTAAATCAAGGAAAACACTTTTTAGCTTTTCCTCATTCCGCTCGAGTCGTTGACTGGGTGGAAAGTACTGCTAATTCAGATAGAAATTATATTCTTCTTAACAGAGACAACCAAATCTCTGTCGGGAAGATGTGTTCTATTCAGAATAAACCTTCCACGCAAAAGGGTATTATGCCTACTCCAAAGAGGTTAGGACATGATCTACCAACCCTATGTATTTCTCCGACAAGGCAAATTGCTAGTATCTCAAGTAGATGCACAAGTAGCTCCCCTGTCAGACTTGCGCACCTATATCAACAGGTGCCAATTAGGGTCAACCTTGGAAAATCACAAGATGTATCAAGCGCAACCTGCACCAGTTGCTAACTTGCGCCAAAAAAAGAATGCTGAGGTGAAAAATCCTATGACTTATGCTAACCAGCTTAGCACATCCTTGTACACTCAAGGTACGAGACACCTCAGGAACATGAATTATGTCCCGAATATCGTCAAGGACTACATTCCTGCAACTTCTTCTCGTCCTGTTAGTGACCTCCGTGAACTCTTAATACAGAAGCGGAAGGTTGCAAATCCATCCTGTCCAACGGTGGTCCAACAACAACAACATCATTGTAATCACCACCATGAAGTTGTCATCAAATGCTGCTGTCAGTCAGCCAAGCTGTCCGTCTTTGACCGTTTGAATTATGTTCAGACTCCTGAACCAATCCTAGTGGACGAAGATGAATTACACTGCTCCTGTCAACATGACATCTCGAAGCACTGAGGGTGGAAAACGTCCAAGACGTAATGCATCCCGCAACCCTAGTCAACAGTACTTAGTTTGGATTCATGAATCCGATGAAGGAGTATATCAATATACTAGATCAAGAAGCCGAGAAATAATCGGTCAAAGGAATCTTCCTTCCGACCAAGACACAATCGGACAAAGGAATCTTCTTGATTCTAACCAAGATTCCTTCAGTAAAAAAGATATCCCTATCACTTATTCTGGGGGTAGTTCTTTATGTGACTTTGATGCTGACAGTGAAAGTTCTGAAAGGACCATCCTTTCCACTAGCTCATCTTCGAGGGCTAGAGAAGTGACTGCTTATGCCGTCACAGAAGATCAAGATACTTCCAATTCTTCCAGTCAAGAGCAGAGAATTGCTGCTTTAGAGGCTAGTTTGAAGAACATGGCTGAGATGATGACAGGCATGCATGCTGTGATTATGGCACAACATACAGTTCCACCGGTCGCGAATTTGATTCCGACTTAGGAACCTGTAACAACATCAGCTCCCATCAATATTGACCTGGGGGTACAGTCTCTTCATACCGCTTCCATTCCTGCGCAGGCTATTCCAAGTCAATCTGGTGCCGGGGGTGGTACTTATCATGCGGTATCCCCTCCTAACACATTGAATCAATCCACTACTCCGCAATCAACGGAAGATACCAATGAGGTCGTGAAACTTTTACGTACTCAATTTGAAGCCTTCAAACAGAAGGATGGCCTGCAGAAGCTTGGAATCAAACAGCCCTATCCCATAGAATGGAAAGAGGTCCAATTTCCTCCTAAATACACACCCCCTACTATTATGCTGTTTGATGGCAGCACATCTCCAAGTCAATACCTCAATCACTTTGAAGTAATGACTGATCAACTTCAACCAAATGATGCTCTTCTTACTAGAGTATTAGTCGGCTGTTTAGCTGGTGCAGCATATGACTGGTGCAGCATATGACTGGTATCGTAGTTTACCAGATGGGTGTATAACCTCTTTCGCTGGGTTCAAACAAATGTTCTTAGAACGATTTTATGAGGGAACCAACGACATGACTATGTCTGCTCTCATCAAAATCAAACAACGACATAATAAAACTACTGAACGTTTCATTGAACAGTTCCGCCGTGAAGCACTCAAAATGCCTTCGGAACCCCAGATGATTTGACTATAGACACTTGCAAATCAAACATATTGCCTATAATCAACATGTGGACAGGATCAGCACAGTTCCAGGATTGGCCTTCTTTCATAATGAACGCCAAAGTAGCAGAAGAGAGCGCTGACAAATTCAAACAATTAGGCATTCAAATGCCCAATCTTGACAAAGATGAATGCGCTACAGCAAATAATAATGGTCGTCAGAACAATCGCAAGAGCAAGGAGACTTTGGCCATTAACCTCAAAGGCAAAGAAGTCCTAGCCATCAATGTAAATCAGCCAACATCTACCCCAACAGCACCACCACAACGGGCACCACGTCCAAAAGAAGAATACTCTTTTGATGAAGATGATATCATGAGTATCTTTGATTGCCTCATCAAGAGCAATAAACTCCAACTGGCAGAACCTAAACGGCCAGATGAAGTTGGTAAGACTGACCATCCTAAATATTGTGTTTACCACAGGTTTATTGGACATCCAACTCGAGCGTGCTATGTGCTCAAGGGTAAAATTAAAGAGATGGTCAATTCTGGTGCAATCACTCTCCAACAAAACGAGAAAACTGTAACGGCTAATGTCGTCTCTTTACAGTTTGGAGATTTTCCAACTCAACTTGTGCAAGACGGTGCCATCCCCATCCCGAGAACTACTTTGGAGATTGTTAATCTTCCACCTGCACGAACTAGTGGTCTTGTCCCTCTATCTACTGATAGAGGGAAAATTATGTGGATCCATCCAGATTTAGTGGCGGACTTTGAAACACCATCTTCTTCCACCAAGTCCAAGAAGGCCACTAAAAATAAATCATGTCATATGGTTTCATTTGGTGAATATTATCTTCCACCTTTAACTGCTACCTTCATCTCGGCAACAGATAATCCTTCTTCTTCTTCCTCTGATAAGACAACATTGTCAAAATCAGAAGTCAAATACCAACCAGCTTTCCATCTGTATAGCCCACAATCTCGTGAATTAATGACGAAAATGGGATATGATCTACAAAACGCTTCTGGTCTGAACTATGGAAAAGGATCTCTTGTACCTCTTTCCCCATGTCTTTCTCACAACCAATCTCAGGAGGGTTTGGGTTACTGGACAAACTCTCCATCTTGCCAAAAGAAACCTTCCAGAGACAAAATCCAGGCAAAGAGTTGCAATATGGTGTCCTTTGAGCCTGTATCTGAAGAAGAAGTCTTAATTGGTACCAGGTCTGGGAAACCTTACCTAAGAGACTATTCAGAAGGTCAAGAAAACCCTGTTCCAGCTCTGGAGGTTCCTCAAGCACCATCTTCTTCTGCTGTCAATGTTCCATCAGCTTCATTACCTCTAATAGAGCCAACTCTTCCCAAACCGACGACAGCTGATAAAGGAAAACATCCTGTCCGTTTTGATAAAGTATGGAAGAAGACTCCGACTTTGGGACTTGAGAAGCCGTATAACTTTGATATATTGGCTCAGCTGGCTAATACCCCGACAAGATTGTCAATTTTTGAACTACTTCGTCTTTCGAAGAAAACTCGAGAGACATTGAGTGAAGCTTTGACGCAAGCTGATACTTATCTAGCACTTCTCAAGAAGCCAGAGGATGAGCCTATAACATGCCTTCATTGTCATAGTGTGATGGAATTGATGCCAAACATCACCTTTACACAAGATGATATGTTGTTGGAAGATAATCGTCATGATCGACCCCTCTAATTCACGGGATATGTCGATACCGTGAAGGTTGATCGTATTTTGATCGATCCTGGGTCTGCACTTAGCATCATGCCAAAGACTCTACTAGATGCATTGAAGATTCCTGTACACAATCTTTCAACAACCATCACGACAATCTTGGGATTCAATTTTGGGAGAAGTGAACCTTTGGGAAAGATTCACCTGAAAGTTCAAATAGGCAATCTTCGTACAAAGGTTACTTTCTACGTGATCGATAATCACGACTCTTACAATGCTTTGCTGGGAAGACCCTTTCTACATGAGCATAACATTGTACCATCCACTCTACATCAATGCTTCAAATATGTGGATGTCAATGGAGAAGTCCAAAAGGAAGTAGCCGACCTAAATCCTTTCAGGGACATTGAAGCATATTTTACGGACTCTCGGATGTACGAGGAGTTCATGAAAGTTGTATTGACGATGGATAGTGAGGAAGATCAGAAACATACTTCAAAAGATGTTCTCATGATCCCCGTCAAAGGACGTGCTACTCATCCCTCTTCTTCTCAGACATTGACTATACATCTTTCCTCTCATAACAAACAGCCTCCTGTTGTAGAAAGGGAACAAAGGGAGCTCACCTCTTCTGAGCCTCTTATTATTGACCTTCGTCGTAACAAACCTTCTCCTCCTCTTGTTATCAACCTTACTAAGCCTTATGTTAAGGCTAAGAATCAAGTTGTAAATGATGATGTACAAATTAATAAAGTAGCGTCTCCTTTACAGTATACTGATGTCCTTTTTTATACTCGATGTTATTTAAAAATGTTAGATAACTTCGAACCACTTACCATAGGAGCAGTTGAAGCTTCCCAAAACGAAGTATTGCTCGAGCCAATGCAAGACTCCTTCTTAGTTCCTCCCAGGAAGAAAGATGAACTTCCTATACTTTTTAGTAAAGGAACGGAACAGAAGATCACGCCCAATAGTGAAGAAGAAAATCACGATAGTGGAAAACTTCAACTACGTCGTTATAGTCAGCAATCAAAAGATATCATTCAAAAGATGGGCTACAACTTTAAAGCTGGTCTCAATGGCGGCAAAGGAAGGCGAACTCCTATTCGTATTCATGCTTCGAAAGGAAAATCACAACAATACTACAGCAAAACGAAGCGGGGATTAGGTTATACTTCACCAATTCCGACTCCAGAAGCCTCCGAATCCGAGGAAGAAGAACGATCTAATTCTTCTGATTCTATCTCATGGGATTCAGATACCAGTGTAGGGCACGTTTATCGCGTGACTCTATCTTCCAATATGGTAACTGCCGAGTTCTCGGAAGACGACGAAGACTTTATCGAAGCCTCTGAATCTGATCCATGGGCACAAAGGATGGATAGTCAATGAGAGCTTCGCTTTGAACAACGGGAGCCACCTACCGAAGATCAATTGGTTCAAGTCAATATTGGAGATGAAACTTCCCCAAAACCAATATTTGTCAGCAAAAGCCTCCCTGAAGTGGATAAACAAGAACTAATCCAACTCATTAGGGAATATGTTGATGTATTCGCTTGGAGCTATGAAGACATGTCGGGTTTGGATCCTTAGATCGCTATCCACAAGCTCAACATCCTGCCAAATGCGAAGCCAGTCAAACAACAACAACGTCGGTTTCGACCCGACACGATGGATGCCATAGAAGCTGAAGTCAAGAAACTCATCGCCTGCGGTTTCGTCAGAGAAGAACAACATCCAGACTCAGTGGCTAATATTGTCCCAGTTTTGAAGAAAACAGGGAAAGTCCGGGTCTGCATCGACTTCATAGACCTTAATGAAGCTTGTCCCAAAGACGAATTCCCTCTTCTAATCGCTGATGTCATGATCGATAATACTTGCGGATTTGAACGTATGTCCTTTATGGATGGATTTTCAGGATACAACCAAATCAAGATGCATCCAGAAGATGAGAAACATACATCTTTTCGCACTCCTCTTGGAGTCTATTGCTACACTGTCATACCATTTGGTCTTAAGAACGTGGTGCAACTTATCAGCGGGCCGTGAGTGCCATCTTTCGTGATCATTTACGAAAGACTGTTGAATGTTATTTTGATGATATTGCTGTCAAAAGTCGTCTAAAAGAAGACCACATTCAAGACTTGAGAACTATTTTCGATCTAATGTGCCAGCATCAACTCAAGATGAATTCCACCAAGTCATTCCTGGGAGTCTCTAGTGGCAAATTTCTTGGATTCGTTATTACCTCTAAAGGTATACACGTTGACCCCGAGAAAATCAAAGCCATTCAAGAGATGCATCCTCCACGCAACCTAAAAGAGCTACGAGGATTCCGGGACGGCTTGCGTATATCAGGAGATTCATCTCAAATCTCTCTGGACGCTGTAGACCGTTCACTCAACTCATGAAGAAAGGTGTATCTTTTATTTGGATTGAAGAATGTCAACAAGCATTTGAAGATATAAAACGGTACTTGATGAACCCTCCAGTTCTAGTGCCTCCAGTGTCAGGAATACCTTTCCTGATGTATGTTCGAGCAATGGACTATTCCCTAGGTGCTTTATTAGCTTAGAAGAATAAAGAGGGTCATGAACAGGCTATCTATTACCTTAGAGCCGTATGGTGGTTGGAGCTGAGCATCGATACACTCCAATAGAAAAAGAATGTCTAGCTTTGATGTTTGCTGTTCAAAAGACGAGACATTATATCACTGGCCAAACTATTCATGTTATTTCTAGAGTTAACCCTCTCCGGGTCCTGATGAAGAAGCCCAGTACACTCAATTCTAGGCTTGCAATATGAGCCATATTGTTAGCACAATATGATATGGTTTATGCTCCTCAAAAGTCTGTTAAAGGTCAAGCCCTTGCTGACTTTCTGGCAGCTCATCCAATTCCCGAAACGTCTAAACTCTACGACGAGATTCTAGATGAAACCTTGGAGTCCAACATGATTTTAGAAGAAATTCCTACATGGCGTTTATTCTTTGATGGTGCATCCAGAATTGGACCAAAAGGTGCTATTGTTGCTGGAGTCGGAATCGTCCTCGTCTCACCAGAAGGGTTAGCTATTCAAAGAGCTTATTCTTTAGATGAGTCGTGTTCTAACAATGTGGCTGAATACAACACTCTGCTTATTGGTCTCCAATTGGCTAAACAATTAGATATTGAGTATCCTGAAGTTTACGGAGACTCCAAATTAATTGTCAATCAAGTTAGAGGCACATACGAAGTTCGACATCAAGATCTAATTCCATATCATGATGCAGCGATCAGGATGGCTACTACATTCAAAGGCTTCTTTATCGAGTATGTACGCCAAGCGTGTAACACGGAAGCTGATGCACTTGCTAATCTTGCAGCAGTATTAGCAATTTCAGTAAGAAGACAACAAATGATCGTCATCACTAATCGAGAGTTATTTTGTGTCGAGAATAACTTAAATACTGAAGTTAACAACCCAAATATGGAATTTAACAATTCAGTTGAAATTTGTGCCATCAGTGAGGACTGTAGGACTCCTTTCATAGACTTCGTGGTTCATGATATCTTACCTGAAGACCCTAAGGAGGCCACAACTATTCGTCGGCGGTCACTCAGATTTTATTATAATCATACTACAAAGACACTCTACCGACGAACGTTTGACGGTTTACTCCTACGCTGTCTTGCGAGGGAAGAAGCAAAACAAATATTTTGTAAAGCTCATGACGGTGTTTGTGGCGCACATCAACTTGATCCTAAACTATAGGATCGTATTCGCCGTATGGGCTATTATTGGTCCTCAATGGTATCTGATGCAATCGAGTATGCAAGGAAGTGCCGAGCATGTCAAATTCATGCTGACTTCATCTATCAACCATCAGAATTTCTTCACCCGACGGCAGTATCTTAGCCCTTTGAAGCTTGGGGAATGGATATCATCGGTTCTATCAACCCTCCCTCGTCTCGAGGACATCGGTTTATATTGGCTATAACTGATTAATTCTCAAAATGGGCTGAAACTATATCTCTAGCTGAGGTCAAGACAAGCAGCGTCATCAACTTTATCAAGCATCATGTGATTTATAGATTCGGTGTTTCTCGGCGAATCATTCATGATAATGGGCTACAATTCATCAGTCAGAAATTCACTCGATTCTGTGATGACAACAGGATCAATAATATTGCTTCTACAACTTACAATCCTGCAGCTAACGGATTGTGTAATGCCCCGCTCCGCACGGTACATTATGTTGAGTCGTTGACTCGAAGAGTTGCGTTGACCCGATTGCGTATCGATGCGAATCGATACAAGAGTTACGTTGTCCCGAGAAACATATCGACCCGAGGAACGCATCGAGTAATAACGATGCAAGTGTTAAGTTGTCCCGAGCAATGCATCGAACTAAGTCAATGCGAAGAGTTGCCTTGTCCCAAAGAATGCATCGAGTGAATCGATGCGAAGCGCCGCGTTGCCTCGAAGGATAAGTGCGTTGAGACGGCTCGAATATTCTAAGAAATCGAATCGACCAAGGCGCAAGTCCGAATCGATGCAAGTATTGATTTTAGTTGGTTTCGTGTGCAGGCTATACGTTTACGCTGAAATATTAGAGGTCGATCTTTTGCCTTATTCAGTAAGAGGTCCGCGAAAGCAAATCGTCACCTCGCGACGGGCTGAGACTTGGGCACGGTAAGCCCAAATCGGACGTATAATTCAATAAGCACGAAGTACTCTAATAGCCAAGTCAGGAGAGTTGTCGTGCAACAAAGTTATGAAATCGAGCCGCAATGGCTCGGCGAAGCGACAACGGTGGATCGACTCAAGGTGGGGGGATATTAACTCTCTTTTCTACTCCGTCATGCTTAAGTAAAATACATATCATTGAATGCTGAGTTAACCTATCAACGCCACGGTGTGGCTCGATAGAGAGAGAAACGTAGTGCGTGTCGAACACTAGATAGAACAATTGAAATGATTCGTACGGCAGACGTACGAGTCGTTTCGGAACATTGAATATCGCTAAGGCGAGCGCCTCGGTGCGCAAGCCGCAAGAACATGGGATAACTGTACTCGGCGAGTGCCTTAGTGCATGAACCCTACCGTGCCTTCGCGCACGAGTTAGAACGACTAGAACATTGAAAGACAATAGGCGAGCGCCCTAGCGCGCAAGCCACGGACATTGAATGCTAAGTCATAGAACATCGGAAATACGGTCGAAACGTGCTTCGTGCACAAGATAATAAAAGGTGACTTCGTTGCGAAAGAATACAGTTGTGGCATGAATGTGGCGGAACTGTCGGATATGACATAATGCCTCGAAAGGTGTTCGGGACCTTCGGGTGTTCGGTTGACGAGCATTGAGTTGAGGCATGATGCCATTGAAACATTGAAACGAAGTATGAAACGTAAGAACATAGAAAGTAATGGAAGAAATACGAGATGATAATGCGGCATGGTGCCCTTCGAAATGTTCGCGGCCTTCGGGCGTTCGATGAGAACATTCGGGCGTTGTGCCCATTGAAATAGAGATAAGCGAACTTGTTTGGTTGTATGAAAGATACAATTCGTTGCATGGTCAAATGGACTTAAAGATATAAAAGCCCGTGCATGGGTATTCCCTCGAACGCGGCGCGCCAGGGCGCTGGGACCGTTCGGCCTAGGAGGGATTTGTTTACAGTATTGTTGGTGCACTTCATTTAGATGAGTAGCGACCGTCTGGTGAATGTGATAAGCCACTTGCTGCGATTATTTCGATGGCCTCTGATGTTGGTTAGCAACCACACGGAGTTAACATCGTCTTATATTTCGATTCAATAAATATAAGTTCATTCTAGCCCGGAAAGCTAGTGACCTTCATATAGTTAAGGGCGACGGGTTTGGAAGTGCAAGGTATGCATATATCCTGCATGGATGGATCCTGAATAACGAGCACTTATAACATGACAGGGAAGACGGATAGGCGTATTCACCATGCGTCGGTGCAAGGGCGAGTGCGTCAATATTGCTAAGTTGCGCCACGAATCAAACACGAGATTGCTTGCCTGTTTACTTATGCGAATTGAATAACATGCTTGCCATGCTTTACAGTCTTTGAATATGCCATGAACTCATCCTAAGGAGAACATAGAAAGAGAACTAAATTATATGTTTGCATGAATCAATACAATACTAAATGTCGGTTTGTTAAGTGGGTTTTTGATCAGTACAGCAAGGACGAAAGTACTAATCCCCCACTAGTTTGCTAGCAGGTTCAGGGATTGGTCTGCTCGCGGCGGAGCTTAGCTTGAACGCGTTGAGGCTTGGAATGCCAAAGTGTATTGAAGCGTGTGATCGCTTAACGCTCGGATATGCAACAGGATTGATGCGGCCGAGATATAGAAGGCATGATGTATGGAACGGTGAAATCCTTTGTGGGCAAGAGAGAACCTGAGTGTTGTAGCCAATCTGGCAAATTCCGTTGGGCTATTGAAAGCCTTTGTAATCTGATTTCGAATATCAATAAAGTGAATCGTTTTCGTATACTCTGTTTTGCCTTTCGTTATTAACGTTTCACTCAAAGATAACCATTTGAGAACTTGTCATCTTGCCTTGCACGAGCGCAACTCCAGCCTCGTGCAGCATCACGCCCCAGCGAGGACGATGATTCGGGTGATTTCGGGTCGGGGCGTGACAGATTGGCAGAAGCATTTAACAAAACCATTATCAAACTCCTCAAAAAATTTGTTTCTACCAATAAACGGAACTGGAGTGAGAAGCTTGGAGAATGTCTGTGGGCTTACCGTACTACTATACATACTCCTGCAGGCTGCATACCCTTCTCTTTGGTATATGAATGCGAGGTTGTCTTACCATTGGAAATCCAGATCCCTTCCCTCAGGATTGCCATTGCCAATGAACTCATAACAGAAAACAATGATCATCTGAGACTTCAGGAGCTTGAAGCGCTTGACGAGAAACGGCTCCTAGCTCAACAACATATTGAGTTATACTAAGCTCGTCTATCAAAAGCCTTCAACCGTAAAGTCGAAGTCCGAACATTTCAGAAAGGAGAACTAGTTCTAACTGTCAGGCGTCCTATGACTATGGCGCACATGAGCAAAGGCAAATTCGTAGCAAAGTGGGAATGATCCTACGTTGTAAGCAAAGTTTTCTCCAATGGAGCTTATCAATTGACTGGTATGGATGGTCGAGTCGCCATGATGCCCATTAATGGCAAATTTCTCAAGAAATATTATGTTTGAAGACAAAGAAGAAATATCAACACAAAGACTCAGAATGTAAATAAAATTCCTTTTTATTTGCGTAAAGTCAGACAAAAGGAAATACATAAAAATAACGAGGACCAGAGCCCTCTTGATTGAAAACGTATTTCGCAAGAAGCTCGAAGACATTATTGTCCGATGACACCAGCAGTTCGCAGGCGACCTTCCTCAGAGCTTCTTCCTTGGCAGTACTCCCAGGCTCCACCAGTTTGGTAAGAATGTCCTGCTTCTGTCCAGGGACAGCCGAGCTTTCTCCGACTTCTGGCTGAGTTGGCGGTGAAAGCTCGCCAGAAGGAGTGTCGAGGGCGGCTTCGTTCTTCAGGATGATTTCTGTTTCCTTAAACATATCTTCTGAAGACATTTGGGGTGAATAATGCTTTCAGAAAAGTTTCACACTATTTATAGACAGAAAAGCCAAACATTCTGTCTCAGGAATCGAAACAACCTTTCCTCGAAAAGGCATGTTCGTTCATCTTGTGAAGAGATCTTCATTTACTATTTGTTTCGAGAATCGAAGCGACCTTTCCTTGAAAAGGCATGCTTATTCATCAGCCTTTTCATCTCTATTTCATTTCATGAATAAGCCTACATTTATTATCGTTTATTTACTTTTTCGTAAATAAAGCCACAAGATAATAAATACTCAAAATCTCCCGTCTATCCAAATCATCAATTCCGTCTTTTGAAACCCAGTTGTTTTAAAAGATGTCTTTTCTTTATGATAAATCCGTATTATCACAGATATTGTCTTTTTAGACACGATATTCTGTCTTCAAGTCCCAGCGAACTTGAAGGTCATTTATAGAAAAATGAGTTCACGTCCACTTTACCTCTGGATTCTATTTTTTATATCATCACTTCAAATCAGATCATAAAGAAGAGAAAAATATTCTTTATTCCTTCTTTAAAAACATAGATACATCTTGATGGAAATCTATTACATTTCGGATTTTCATTCTAAATCTAACAAATGAAGGTCTATTACATCTTTGGATCTTCTTGTTGATGCCAGTTCCTTGTTGACTCGACCTGAAGCAGCGAGCAAGGCAACAGAATCAACTATGGTCTTCTCTCTCAGAAAGACGAGAGGAGAACCACGGAGTGTAGCAGCTTGAAGAAAAGTTGTTAATACAACTGGTGGAGAAGAGACGACCCTTCATGAGAAGTAGGAATGAGATCATCCTCGTGATACAATTCCTAATTTTGTGTCTCCACCGTCCAACTCTCATGTATAAAGGCCCTTCCTACCATCTTGAGGAAGCCCTTTTAAGCATGAAGAGTTCTGAGCTCTCTGATGTGTGTGTCAAAGTGGTTCAACTTCATAGCATCCAAGATCACCGATGCCGGTTCTGAGAATTTTCGTCAGTTGGCCCCCTGCAAACATCAGAAAGAAGAAAAGAATACAGTAAATGTTCTTTTCTTATCGCAACTATTCATGTTTGCAATTGAAGGTGAAACATTATGCGCGTCTATAGGCGTATATTTCGGAAAAAAATGCCACGTGGTATTCGGAAGTTGATTTTGTCAAAACCGAGAAAGTGTGGCATATATCAAGATAGTAACACAACAAAGCTCACATATGCCTAAAAATCGGGACGTGTCAACACAGTTACTCGACAAAAGTTCAAATGTGCCAGGATTTATAAAGTAAATTGTTTTTCATTTCATAATGAAAAGAAAAAGACAGACACTAAAAGGCACTATTGCCATTATGTAAAAATGACGATCTTATGTCACGTCATTTCTTCTTCCCGCCATCAGCCTGGCGCAATGCAGCGCTCAACTCCTCTATATTGTGGATCCCTGAGCGATACATTAGACGGAGGAATCCTTCCCTCTGTTCCAGTGCGCCACGATCTTCGGAAGACGATGGCCCACCTTGGGAACGAGCGAATACTGCCGGGGTCGGGCCAAAGCAGTTCAGGAAGTTCTCCGCCCTCAGGGACGGGTCGGCTTCTAGCAGATACGCTGTTGGCGCAGAATTCGACTTCTCTTAAGAAGCCTCGCCATCGACAGTGAGATTCACCTTCTTCTTCATGCTCTCCTTGGGCGCCATGAGAGTGGTGAATGAAGATGAAGGATAGCAACCCCATACCTATATATATACAGTGAAGGTCGGTCTCCGCCGACTCTTCATCTTCCCAATAAATGGGCGTGTATCACTTAACGAGGGAGAAAGTAAAAGGACTTTTTGAAAAAGAGCGCCCCATAAATAGGTTCATCGTTGGGAATGAACCGAGTATTTAATACTCTTTTTAGTCAGGTTGCGCGATACTCACATTGTGTCGCACTCAGCATGCGCAGCCATCAGGTTGCGCAACAATCATGATTATGCTGCATCTTGCCGCTCAATGCGTCAAAATTGCGCTCAAAATACAACACAGATTTCGAAGCGTCACGCAACATGGGTCGACAGTAACCAAACCCTAAAAAGCGAGGCGCAAGTTATGAGTTGTGCCCCACTCTAAAAAGAGTGGGTACACGACATCAGGAGCCGGCCAAACCCTAAATAGGGTGATCGATGATCAGGTCTAATGCTTACCTTCCATGGCCGGGTTAACAGTCTCTCGTTGTAACGAAGGTGGAACGTACTGACACGCACGTCGCTGCTCTCTGCATGATGAAGCACGAGATACGGGCTTGGTGAAGCCTTTTCCTTTCTTAACATCGGATCTCCTGGGCGCCATTAGGGTTTGTCGAAGAAGCTTCTGAATCCGGAAGAAGAAGAGACAGAGTGGTTAAAGGATGAGATAGGGTTTCAAGAAAATTACGATAGTGAAATGAAAGGCACAGAGTGTACGGCTATTTATAGCCCAAACAGTTACGCAATCCATGCTGAAGAATCGGGCTCGAGTTGACTGGTGCAACACAGACAGTTCCCTGGCGCAATCCAAACGAAACTAGCATAATTCAAAGTATTTCAAAACTTCGAAGTATTTTCAAGTTTCGAAAACTTTGAAGGAGGTCTTGTAGAGATTAAAAATTAAGTTGCGCCACCTATTAAAGTGTTCAATCATCAGATGGCGCTAAAACATTACATTGCGCCAAACAATCAAATGGCGCAACATTAGGTTGCGCCAACGTCAGGTTGCGCGAGCGCCACGTGGCGCACTTCCTCAAGAAGCTGTAACGGCATCATCATTACCTGACAACTGACAGCACAGAGATTAAGAAAAATTCATTCGAATCCCGCGTAACGCGACACTCGAGATGATTTTGTCAACATGTAATTAATGCTGACAGCTGGTTCGCGCAAGTCACTGTATGGCGCGAGGATTAATCAGTACAGCACGGAAGACCTAGTCAAAGGCGCCAGTCGTTGAGTTGCGCCCATGTGCAGCCTGACAAGTTGGCGCCACTTGATCAATCCCCATTTTAAAACAGGGTGACGTGGCGCGCAAGCCACCAACTTCGCAGAGCGTGCCCACTACACTGCCTACGACCACGCGCATCTCAATCAAACGATGCACGCGTCCACAGCAGTTGGTGCAAACCGCTCGCACAGGTTGTTACATTGCGCCCACGCGCAGCCTGATGAAGCACGTGCAAGATGATCAAACAGTGTTCAGGACAGAGTGACGTGGTGCGCAAGCCACTAACTTCGCAGAACGTGCCCACTACATTGTTCACGTCTACGCGCATCTCAATCAGACGATGCCACGCGTCCACAACAGTTAGTGCAACCGTTTGCGCAAGTGAACAGGAGGCGCGCAACCTGAAGTGCGCGCAACTCAGAATAACTGCTAAACAGTTATTTCAAGAACTCTATAAATAGAGTTTCAAATCAATCTCAAGGCATCAAGAACTATCATAATCTCTTGCTAAAGTGCTGTTGCATCCTCAAGAGGCTTGTGTCTTCGATATCACATCGTCCAAGGGATAAAGTGATCGTCTTCTTATCAGATTCCTATAGTTGTACTTCCCCAGAAATCAATTGTACTCTTGTATTCTTTTCTAAGTTTGTAATAAAAATTTTTGTTTTTGCAAACAATACTACTATGTCTTGTAGGAACTTATTCTCCATTATAAAATCAACCTTCGTATTTCCTTCACATATACCTTCAATATCATCCTTTTAAAAATTTTAAAATCTCCACCAAATCTTTAAATTTTTCCTATACTCAAAATCCTTGTGTTTACTCTGTTCCTAGTCATCCCCTTACCAACATCTTATTTGATTTTTGTATCATCATCGTATTACAGTTAAATTCTCTTCTCCATCTCTAAATTCCTATATTTAGCATCACCACCTTAAGTGAAATATCTCGAGAAATAACCTAAAATTATTCATGTTCACCAAAA